>JAADXR010000027.1:0-135808 GCA_023337935.1 Elongisporangium anandrum
ACTGCTCATAAATGTGTTGAAGTACGCTGCATGGAAAAATGCTTCATGGATGGATGCGAAGAGCACTGTTCATGCGGAGATCACTTTCATGGTCAGTTGGAGTTGTCAGTGGCATTTTCCGTCGAAAACGGTATCGATTCGAAGAATGCCGATATTTTCGATGCGTCATCTGACGTCCCAGTCATCCACATGTGCTCGAAAGAGCATGATTGCCAGGCTTTGTGCGGTGAAGAAGGCATTTGCCAAGTGGAAGTTTTTCACAAACAATCATCCAAAACTTTTTCTGGTGAGCGTGGTTCCTTTCAATATTCTTTTCAAGAGATGAATGGCTCTCGGAAGAAGTGTGCAGTCAAATTGCGTTCTGGTCAACACACTCATTCAAGTCGTCATTCTTGCGTGTCTGCAGTCACTGCTGAAAATGAGGCCAGCGGCGAAGATGTGGTTTTGCATTACTGCGATGCTCGATGCCCGTGCTGCAGTTACTACTGTAAGAAGAAGTTTGGACACCATGGGTCCCACACGACGTCGCACGGCAATATGCGAAACACTTATTTCCTTTCAAGCGAGCACGATATCGATATTGATGGAAGAAAGTATGTAGCAGGAGAGCGTGGAGTCGCTGAAATGTGCAATCTGTATTGCTCGAAGATGGGGCGTGAGCACGTTCACTATTTGGACTGCGAGCAAGGTGAAGCAAAGAAATGTGTGTATGTGGGGGACTCTAGTGACAAGCGTCGCCATTGTACACGAACATTGGATCCTAAACCTTCGAAGGAGGTGGATGAGCTGCTTCATGAGCAATTTTGGAAGACACTCGGTTGGGAAGATCCGTGTACTATCGCTAGTGAGCGAGAAGAGTTTGCAAAGTGTGCGTACAAGTGCGATGCTCCAGATCACACCAATAAGATTTCATATTGTGTGTTGCCGGCGTGGCATAAATCAGCAGTCAAGCCATCGACTGGCAGCGATGGCTTTTCATATGTCGGCGGTCACAAGTTTGAGTGCTCTCATACGTCTGCGGGCGAGAAGATGCATCACGTATTCATTCTTGATTGCTCTGGATCAATGCAGGGATGGCCATGGGAGAAGCTCATAGGAGCATTGCGTGATTTCATTTACAACCGAATCGCAGGAGGTTCTTCGTTGGATCTGGTCTCCGTGGTAACTTTCGACAACCATGGTCAAATCGAATACGAAGCCCAAAACATTACAGTGATGAGACAAGCTCCGGTTCGTTTCCGTGGCGGTGGCACAACGTACGCAGCTGGATTACGTCTTGCGAATGAAGTGCTGTCCAGAGTATGCTTTGAGACTTACAAGCCTGTTGTGGTGTTTTTCTCTGATGGACAACCTCACGATCCTGAAGAAGGTGTGCGGCTGGGAAACCATATTTCGCGTACGTACGCGAAATACGGGCTTGAAGCGTTTACGGTCGGCTTCGGTAGTATCAATTTGAGTGTGTTGCAGCGGGTTGCCACTAGTTTGGGAGGAACGTATCATCACGCCTTGTCGGGTGATGAACTCCGTTCAACGTTTTGCTCGATTTCGGCGTCGCTCGGTGTGCAAGCTGGACTTGCACTTGCGAAACCGTCACATGAGACAGTCTGCTCAATCTGCCAGAAGGACATGGCGTGTGAGGAAACAGTGGAGTTGCACCCCTGCAAGCATGAGTTGCACAAATCATGTCGTGACACGTTGGTGCAACGAACCTCCGCCGAAGAGAAGATGTTGTGCCCCATCTGTCGCCGTGAAGTGCTTGGCTAGGTTGAGCAACCTGCTGGGGTGAAGTTTGGCTGATGCCGTTTGACATGTGTAGTGAGTGTGCTAAGAAGGACAACATGCGTTTAACACGGTGGTGATGTTTTTCATTTAAAATCCGTCGGGCCTTGAGGACGACCAGAAATGTAGTTAAGCTGATGTTGCTTCTACTTCTGCCTGACCAGGTTCTGCTGTTACGTAGCCAAAGACCTTGCTGCCCAGAAACGTCAAGTACGGCGCCGTGTCAGGCGTCTGAGCAATGAAGTTGCGGCCGTTCCAGTACTGTGCTTTGCTCCAGGCTGCCATTAACGAGCACCGCAGAAGGTAATGACCGTCGTCCACCTGCACAGATTCGACTCGACACAGCAAATGCGCAACGCAATCACGAATCGCGATACTCTTGTCAAGCGCTTCGGCGATAACCTGACGAGCCAGGTCCTGCTTGGACAGCTTTTGCTTCTTTGCTGTCGGTTGTTGCGCTCCAGATCGGTTTGCAGTGGCTGCACCACCTCCCGGTTTGCAGGTCTCGATCTTGAATGACTCGAATTTGTCAACGCTGGCTCCAGAGCAACCTCCAATAGACAGCACAAGCTCCTCCATGCCGCGGACAGGGACATTCAGCACTGGAGACAATTGTAAGTATACGATCTTGATTCACCCTTCGGTCTGTGTAGCTGCTCACCGAAGATGGAGCCGCTGGTGTTGACGTACTGAGCTGTGTTGCGATTGCAGTTCATGGAGCAAATAAAGCCACCCTGCAGCGATACATGAATGAATGCGCATTAACCTCAAGAGAGCGTGGTGTTGTACCTGGTTGTTAATGGGAGTGAGCCATGTGATGGTCATCACGTACGCCTTGGCAGCAGCTGCATCCCAGACCGACAGTAGACACACAGGATTCGGGTACAGCATGCGAGACAGCATGCCTTTCTCCACCGCCACCCACGAGCTCTCCGTCTTCTCCGCATCAGCCGCCTCTTGACGCTGCTCTCCAGTCTCCATTGACCTGCTTTCTGACACGCATCGTTTCTAACACGTAATTTCTAGATGTATGCGTCTATTGCAGGTAATAACCCATAGTTGAGCAGTACATTTGCGTAGTTCCATCCAACCCATTTTTGCTTCCCTCATTGAGACCGAGAGAAGGCACCACGTAAGCACCATGGCCATGCGCAGCAAGAGCCGCAAGGACTTTGAGCTGGTGATCCAGGACGACTACCTGCTGGTGCTGCATCCCACGCAGCCGCTGTGTCTGTCGCTGCCCAGGGCCGTGCCGGCCAATCCGGGCGCGCTCGATCTCACGGTCGAGCAGACGACCGAGTTCCAGCACCTGCACGGCCGCAAGATGGGCTTCGACGCCATCTACGGCGTCTTCTGGCTGCTGCGAGGCCCGTACCTGGCGCTCGCGACGCAGTCCAAGGTCGTGGCCAAGGGCGTGGACGGCAAGGAGATCCGTCTGGTGCAGAAGCTCGAGCTCATGCTGATCCCGACGCAGAACCTGCCCATGCTCTCGGCCGTGCAGGAGGAGGACGAGCGCAAGTACCTCGACATGCTCACGACGGACATCGAGAGCCAGAAGTTGCACTTCGCCAAGGACTACGACCTCACGCACTCGCTGCAGCGTACGCACAGCTCTCCCGATGAGAGCCTCATCCATGTTGCTCATGCAATTTGTCACTGTGCCATGCAGGAATCGCCGCATTCGATGCCAATGCCGGCAGCATCGCCAAACGAGCAGATCAGCGCTTCTTCTGGAACCACTCGGTCTGCTCTGCCTTCTTCGGTAAGACTACCGTGTAGACCTCCGTCTACTGCGTGGAATCGTGAGCTTAATATTTCCTCTTGTCTGGCCTTGCAGAGAAGGATCTGTACGACTGGGTCACGCCCATGATGCAGGCGCATGTGGAGGTGACGGAAGAGCTCCAGGTCAACGACGCGAGCTTCAAAATCCTGTACATCTCCCGTCGCTCGGCGCGGCGCCAGGGCACGCGCTTCACGATGCGCGGTATTGACGACGATGGCAACGTGGCCAACTTCGTAGAGACCGAGCAGATCTGTCTCTTCAACGACGGCCGACAGACCTCATTCGTGCAGATCCGAGGCTCCATCCCGGTCTACTGGAGCTCGCCCGTGACCATGAAGTACGCGCCCAAGGTCTACCAGCGCAACCAGCCCGAGAAGGACATCGCGGCCTTCCAGCGCCACGCCTACGAGATGATGTCGCTCTACGGCCGCGTGATCATCGTGAACCTCATCGACAAGAAGAAGGAGCAGCTGAAACTGGGCGAGGCGCTGGCCAAGACGCTAGCTGATGCCGCCAAGTCGGACTCGCACATCTTGGCCAAGATCCGCCTCGTGTGGTTTGATTTCCATCACGAATGCCGCAACATGAAGTGGTTCAACCTCGAAAAGCTCATCACGGTGGTGGATGACGATTTCCAGGACTACGGGTGCGTAGTGAGGAGCTGTGAGTAGTCCTCTGGAGCTGGTGGTCTCATTAAAGTGGGTCTTTTGCCGTAGCTTTTTCTCCAAGAACGCCGAGGGCGAAGTTGTGAGCAAGCAATCCGGTGTCGTGCGCACCAACTGCATGGACAATCTAGACCGCACGAACGTCGTTCAGGTACGCGACTACGCTATGGCTTCAGCTTCTAGCTGTCTTGCTCACTCACGCTTCGTCTTCTCGTGAATTCCTTCTCTGTAGTCGCTCTTTGGCCGTCGGAGTCTCTTGCTTCAACTCAATGAGACCTCGGCTCTAAAGGGCAACGTTCTGAACTCTCCCTTTGATGCCTTCGAGAAGACGTTCAAGAACGTCTGGGGCAACAACGCCGACGCCATCAGTCTGTTCTACGCCGGCACTGGGGCGCTCAAGACTGACTTCACGCGCACTGGCAAGCGCACCAGCCAGGGCGCGCTCATGGACGGCTACAACTCGTGCGTTCGGTACATCATGAACAACTTCATGGACGGGTACCGCCAGGACGTCGTGGATCTGCTCCTGGGTCGATACACTGTCTCACGCAGCAAGCCGTCGCCGTTC
The DNA here is from genome assembly GCA_023337935.1 of Elongisporangium anandrum. Classification (NCBI taxonomy): domain Eukaryota; phylum Oomycota; class Peronosporomycetes; order Pythiales; family Pythiaceae; genus Elongisporangium; species Elongisporangium anandrum. The sequence continues at coordinate 4,796 of JAADXR010000027.1, forward strand.
CGTCAGGACAGCGGCAACAGCGAGAGTCTCGAGTCCGTGCTGACCAAGCTCATGGGCGTCATGGTCGTGTTCTTCCTGCTCGAGAGTCTGCGCAGCGGCGGCCAGAGCTTCTACTTCGAGCGCCTGGTGCGTGCCGTGGTCTGGACGCTGCTGCTGTGCGTTGGCGTGTTCTCCATGCTCGTGAAGAAGGGCAACGCAATGGGCCAGCGCCTGGTGCAGCTGCCGCGTCTGCGTCCCCAGGACGGCTGCATGACGGCCTGGAAACACTAGCTCCGTTGAATAGATCCGTCTCACACTGCACCCTTTCAGGATTGCTTGATACCTACTTTCTTCAGTCTTGAAGTGGTACAACCCAGGTACACCGGAACCGTCACCACCAGTCGCCGTGTTCCAGAACCAGACGCAGCTGCCGATGCTGCGACGTCATCCGTAGACGTCGCAAGATCTCCGGCCTCTGATTGGCTGAATCCAACTGCAAGATGGCTGCACGTGACAAGCAAGTGTCGCTGCGTAATCCTCTCGCTCTTCCCATGTCTCCCCTTCTTCAATCTGGTTCAGCGGCCCATTCACTTGGGCTCATTTGCGAATTCGCCATCAAGTCCCCACATCAAAACCCCCTACAGAACCAACAAAACCAACTATGCTGGCTCGCCAAGTGATCAAGGCCCGACTACCAGTCGCTGCAGCCAAGACTGCCGCTCGTAGCGTCTCGACCGCCACGCCCATCAACTCGTTCCAGCAGACAGCGCAGAGCGAGGCCCCAGTGCAAACCCCGGCAGTGTCGGCGGCCGAGCTCGCGTGGTGCGAGATTTACGGCGTGGACTACGACCGCGAGGTGCAGCACGCTCTGGACGAATCGCCTCTGCTGCTCAACGGCATGGCCGCCCGACTAGCAGTGCCCCGCTCCCCCGCAGCCACGCCCGCCGGCACTAAGACTGACATTTGGTCGGTCGTGTTCGGCAAGGCCGCGTAAACACAAGAGCCAAGTGTCAAAGTCGGTATATGTCGTCTACTTTTTATTATCTCCACGTATGCGGCCCGTCGTCCGTTTCCCAAGAGCGTGCTTTACTTATACATTAGTTCCACCCCAAAGCAATACTACTAAGCGATAAGCAATAAGCAAATTCTCCATTTGCATTCCATTCCATTCGACTCGACATTTTCTTGATTGAGCAATCATGTGCCCATCTGCCTCTCTAATGTTAAACCCCATAGTGAAAAGTTAATCTTTGAGAAACGCAATGTTGAATGATCTCCACTTATTGCGTTTCTATCGATGCGGTATTCTTCTCTAAGCGTCCTCGTCCAGCGTGAAGTCGAATGGCTGCCAGAGCGCCTTGAACTGCTTGGTCATGGCCTCTTCCTCCGGCTTGGGCACCACGCAGAACTTCCAGTTGGCGCGGCGGGGCATGTCCAGTGCACAGGCGGCGGCGTGGCGGCCGAACTGCACGTAGTGCTTGCCCTCGACGAAGTGCAGCAGTCGAGTGGCGGAGCCCTCGGGCGTCTCGGCGTTAGGCACTTCGACGTACAGGAACGGCTTGTCCTGCGTCCTCTCGGCTAGATCGGCTTCTGCGCTGAGCTCCTCAAAGCGCACGTTGTACTTCTCGCCCTCGCGCTCGAAAATGCTGCGAGCGAGAGCTGCCCGCTCGCGAGGCACGCCCACGACCTGCAGATGGCAGTGCGTGGCGCCCATGGTCGAGATGTTGCGGTCGAAAACGATCATGTCCTTGTCCTGCGAGGCGAAATACTTGCGTAGTTGGCTCTTGAACTGCTCGATCTCGCGCCAGCCGCTAGCGCTGAGCTTCATGGAGGAGGCCTCATGCGCAATGGGGACGATCAGCACGTGGTCCAGGCTGATGGCGCCCTTGGGCATGGCCAGATACGCTTCCTGACCGATGCTCACGATCAAATGGCGCTCGACGCTGGGCGTGGCCAAGCAGAACCAGCACTCGGTGCGCTCAGGTACAGGCTCGCGACGGCGATTGTCCTGGTTGGGTCGTGCGAGAGCTCCATGGCGTTGGCCTCTAGCTGCGATCTTCTGATCGTAGAAGAACTGCGCTCCCTGGCCGCTCTGGGCTGTGAGCTGCGCGATCTGATCCGCTGATAGGCCTCGTCCATTCGCGCTGCTGTCGTCTAGTCTCCGACGCTTCAGCTCCGGCTGCTCTGCACTTGGGACGTAGATGTAGGGATTCTGTGTGGTGCCGGCTGGGATGTCGACGTGCGAGGCTGCTTCTTCACTGCTGGGGACGACTTGCAGTGCATGGAGATACTTCTTCTGCTTGTCCTTGGAGCTGCTGACGCCACAAAGGCCGATCAGACGCGTGATGCGCTTGTGTTGACTCGTCTTGTGCTCACTAACGTACGGCAGTCGCTGGTAAAACACGCCGCCTTCTTCAGCGCTGATGCAGCTGGTGATGTGGTACTTTGGATGCAGTTCTTGCACGATATCGCGAAGCGCAGAGCTGCCGCGGACTAGCTGCAGCACTGGCGGCGTCTGCTGCTCTGGAAGCAGGTTCTGAAAGCTAGAAACAACACACGCGTCAGGACTGTTTGCTCCAGCGGCACCCTGCAGTTCAGGCTGATTCGTACTTGTTTGGGTACTCGGCAGTGAGCAAGAAGTCGACATCTTCGTCGCCTTGCTTGGCCAGGGACTCTCGCAGTGTAGCGATCTACACGCAACAACACCTCCTTTCAGTATGAATCACCAAGAGCTCAAAAGCCGCACTGCTCTTACGGTCTCGGAGGAGAAGCTCATCGGTGTCGCTGCCTTGTCCGATGTCTCGGTGCCACTCACGAACGCGACTTTGAGTCCAGCGATCTACGATCCAGAAGGAGATGCAGGTTAGATCAATGCAGCTACACATGCCAACTAGAGGCCCACAACCACACCTTCGCGACGCCAGAGGAGCCCAAGAAGAAGAGATTTGGCACGATCTCAGTGCACACGCCTACTGCGGTGGCCATTGCGTCGTACACAGCCTTCTGCTGCTCGTCTTCACTCCACGAGGCCTCGTTTTCGCCTGAAGCCACGAAGTAGGTCGGAACAGGCACGCTCTTCTCTTGGCTCAGATAGGCTGCAGGGAGCGGGAAGACGCCGCCGACCACCAGCAGCGCCTGAAAGGGAGCCGCTTTGGCTGCAGCATTGAGCTTCTTGACGCGCTCGAAGATCAGGTCCCACTGACCATTCACCTGTCCGCACAGCAGCAGCTTCACCATGATGGCAGCGTCCAGCAAATGGACTGCGAGGGTACTACCAATACCCCATGTAAGGCACAGGTCTTACGGTGCTGTACACATGAGCCTATATTAAAGTTAAAGTAGGGCATGCAGTGCCCTACAGTCAAATTTTTGGATTTGTGGGTAAACGTCATTTGTAACCGGGCAGCAGAAAGAGGAAGAGACCTGCTGTTTTTTGATCCGGTTCAGAGCATGAGTTCAGCACTCGGCAACGACGTATCCTTGGATAGGTGACCAAAGAAACGCACTCGAAATAAATCAGTGGTGCTTATTATGAATAGCTTCTCGCACTTCTTGCAGTGTACAGTATTTAGAAGGCCAGGGTCCGCAAGGCTGCAGAGGCATGTTGCGTTTGGTACTATTGTGCAATGCCACGTCGAGCGATGTCGCATTGTGTAAGTTGAAGTCGAATTAATGCGTACGTGGAGAAAAACAAGCCTTCTTTCTCACTTGGCATAGATTGCACAGGTTATTAACTGGATTATTTGCATCGCATACATATCTTGCTTTGATTGCATCCACCAGCGAACTGCATATCCATCTGGTACAAAAGAAGGTTGAAGGAAACCACCATTCAAACTCGCAATCCGCCTATGGCAAGCGGTGTATCTCCCCATCCTCTGCCACTGCGCATAGAGAGAGCAAGAGAAGCAAATCTACGGATTTCGTCCGCATGTGGTTAGTGTGGCTGGGTACGCACGACACCACCGGATCGGCCCACCTGTAATAGGCCTTCCCATTCTGCGATTCCAGCTCCAGACTCCAGACCACCAGTCAGCAGGTCTCTGCTACAAGCTGGTCCCATCCCTCGTCCATCATGAAATTTCTGTGGACGACTGCACTCGCCTGCCTCAGTGCGTTGCTGCTCACAGCGGATGCGGCCACGACCACCTGCGGCCCTCGCGTTCGCCGCAACTGGGACTCCTTGTCGACTGCCGACCAAGACCTGTACAAGGGCGCCATTGCCAAAGCCATGGACTCGGGCGCGTACATTAAGTTCGTGGAGATCCACACTGAGATGATGTCGGAGCGTGAAGCCCATCGCCAGTGCATGTTCATCTACTGGCATCGTCTGCTACTCGTTACCTTCGAGAACATGCTGCGTGCTCAAGGAAGCGAGTATGCCTGCGTCACTGTGCCGTACTGGGACTGGATCACGGGCTACAACCGTCAGGCCAACAGTCTCTGCTCCGGCTTCTCAACCTGCAACGCTATTCCCAATGGCCTGGGAGGCGTCTCGGCCACAACTCTCAAGACGACGTTGGCTATCAACAGCATTAAGACCACAGGTGTCTGTGTGGGCAGCTACCCGCTCAACCACTTCTGCCAGGCGACCAATGTGACTGGCTCGGCCTGCGCCAAGTGCATCACGCGAGGCACTTGGAATACCACCAAACTTCCAGCCTCTACCAGCTACGCTTCGGTCCGAAACCAGCTCTTCAATGCGACCAACATCGGCCAAATGTCGCCCAACATCGAACAGGGCTGTCACAACAACATCCACGCCAACTTGGCAGGTGCTATCGCTACGTTCACGTCGCCAGGTGATCCGTTGTTCTGGTCGCACCACTCGATGGTCGACTTGCTGCACGTGATCTTCCACAAGTGCAAGGTCGGAACTACCAAGATGACGTTTGCTCAGAAAGCGGCCCACCCAGTAGCTTGGACCTCATGCGAACGTCGCAACGATGGCGGTCCCTTCAACGCTTCGGATGTGATCACGATGCGCACCAAGAAGAACAGCACGACCATGATCAATGCTATCAATGACCCGGTGATTGGCAAGTACTTCCCCAACATCCGCCGTCGCTTTGCCGACATGATGGACACGCGCGATCTGGGCGACAGCAGCTACGCGTACGAAGTGAGCGGGCACTTGGCCACCATGTACAATGCTTGTGGCAAGATCCCGTCTGCCAACTCCACAGCCACAACCACGACAATGCCGCACACGACTGCCAAGCCTGCGACCTCCAGTCGCCGTCTGTCTGAGAGCTATCCCAGTGCCTATGACGAAAGCTCAACTGACGAAGGCACAGTGGAGACTGCGGACTACTCTGCTTCTACTGAAGTCGCGTACGACGAAGGTTCTACCACTGCCTCTGACTCTGCCAGCAGCAGTAGCAGTGGCTCCTTGGTCGATGATGCGGAGGTTGACGAGTCCTCTGCCTACGGATCCGAATCGGACTCCTCTTCTGCTTCCAGCGCTGGTGAGATCGAGCATCCCGTCGTGATCGCTTCGGAAGAGGAGACGGACGAGTCGACTGTCATCATGATGGAGTGGTATAACGAGATGGTGGAGACTCTTGGCGGCGACTCGCAGACCACGCGAGACCAGATTGAGCGCATGGGCTGCACCTTCCAGTCCGAGTGCCTCGGAGGTGTGCACGACTATTCGGACGAGTTCAAGGCGCTCTGGGGAGCTCAGGCCCCTCGCTGCAAGCTCATCATGGACTCTCTGGATGCTGGTGCGGTCGACATCTCTGTGGATGGCTGGCGTCGTCCAATTGGCAAGCGCTTCGGCTGCCCCGAGCCTTCGGACGACTCCGTCGTGGACGCTTATGTGGTAGACTCATCCGCCACCTCCAGCCCCACTCAACAGACCACCAAGGCGCCCAAGACTGCGTGCCCCATGTGATGTAAAAGCGGACAATAATTTCTCATAAACCTTTGTAATCTACTGCAGATATTGGAGCTAATTTTCTGAGACGTTCTCATCTATAAACACCACACAACAAAATTGTGAAGCAGCATTCGCTTTGGACAAGCGCGATGATGAGAACTCTGTTAGTGCTTTAGTTACAGTGCGATTTGCTGTAAATTTGTTAGCAGAAAGAGGAGGATAACTGCTGTTTTGGTACTCTCCGGCTTGTCTGCTTTTGGCCATTGCGACAGCACTATCCGTCTCATGAAGTATCAAAACTACATCATTGCACCAAAGATGCGCATTTGCCAATTGCAAAACAAAATATGATGGAGGTATCCGGATATCGGATATGAACGCGGACAACGGTACGAACGTCGACGCCACGATCAGATATGGGGTGGGGTGTGGGATTTGTGATAAACACAGTGGGTTGAAGCCAAACGATTGCGTCCTTTGGAGAGACAAGTCCATCCCAGTGGTATAAAATGCCCAGTTATAACTGACCAGAGTACGCATTAGCATGGAGCAACTGAACAGAGCAGAACAGCTGGATCAGCATAGCGTTTGATCTGCTCTATAGTGCGTCCACAATCTGAATGTAAAGATCAGGTCATACATGAACCTATCACCTGCATCAGCCTCTTACACCCAGAAGCCTATGCCAGTCCACCTCCTCTGCCATCTTCCGCCCTTTCCATGCCAAGACTAAGGAGAGAGAGAGCAGGAGACCGCACCTGCGGCTTTCCTCCGCATGTCCTCGTCCCTGTGTTCGCACGACCACCGGAGGCTCTCGCCTTTAGCAGCCCCACCCGTCCTCACTCTGCGATTCTATCTCCAGACTCCACTCCACCAGACAGCAGCTGCCTGCTTGCTGGTCCCAACCTCCATCCACAATGAAGCTTCTGTGGACGACCGCCCTCGCCTGCCTCAGCGCCATCCTGCTCACGTCCAATGCGGCCGCAGCCACATGTGGCACGCGTGTTCGCCGCAACTGGGACTCCATGTCGACCGCCGACCAGGACCTGTACAAGCGCGCCATCGCGTCGGCCATGGACTCTGGCGCGTACATCAAGTTCGTGGAGATCCACACTGAGATGATGTCGGAGCGTGAAGCCCATCGCCAGTGCATGTTTATCTACTGGCACCGACTTCTGGTCGTGACCTTTGAAAACATGCTGCGAGCCCAAGGCAATGAATTCGCCTGTGTGACGCTGCCCTACTGGGACTGGATCACGGGCTACAACCGTCAGGCCAACAGCCAGTGCTTCGGCATCTCCACTTGCAACGCCATCCCCAATGGCCTGGGCGGAGTTCCATCCAGCAGCAAGCAAAAGACGTTGGCCATCAACACGATCTCAACCTCTGGCGCGTGTGTAAGCAGCTATCCGCTCAGCCACTTCTGCCAGGCCAGCGGCATCACGGGCTCCTCCTGCGCTGGCTGCATCACGCGAGGCGCTTGGAACTCGACCACGCTGCCAGCCTCCACCAGCTACGCATCGGTGCGCAACCAGCTCTTCAGTGCAACCAACATTGGTGAAATGTCGCCCAACATCGAGCAGGGCTGTCACAACAACGTCCACGCCAATCTGGATGGCGCCATCGCCACGTTCACGTCGCCTGGCGATCCGCTGTTCTGGTCCCATCACGCCATGGTGGACCTGCTCCACGTGATCTTCCACAAGTGCAAGGTCGGCACCACCAAGATGACCTACGAGGAGAAGGCCACGCACCTAGTCGCTTGGACCTCATGCGAGCGCCGTAACGACGGCGGTCCCTTCAACCCGTCGGACGTGATCACCATGCGCACTGGCAAGTACAACACCAACAGCCCAGTGGACGCTGTGAGCGACACGCTCATTGGCAAGTTCTTCCCCAACATCCAGCGCCGCTTTGCTGATATGATGGACGTGCGCGATCTGGGCGACAGCAGCTATGCGTACGAAGTGAGTGGATACCTGGCCACTATGTACAACGCCTGCGATGGAACGGCGGCTTCCAACTCTTCAGCTACGACCACGACCATGCCAGACACCACGTCCACGCCTACGACTACAACCGCTACGCCTACCACTACGACCGCTGCGCCTGTTTCCACCACAGCCACGCCTGTTACTACTACGGCCACTCCTAAGACAACGACAGCAACTCCAACATCTACTACAGTGAAGCCAACAACCACGACTGCTACGCCCACGAAGACCCCCAAGGCCACTACTGCTGCTCCTACGCCTGCACCGACTGCTGCCTTCGGAGGCTGGTGGAGCAACTGGTGGAACTGGTGGTTCGGCGGTCGCCACGGCCGTCGTCGCTTGACAGAGAACCCCAGCGCCTACGACTCTGGATCTGATGTGGAAGGCACAGTCGAGACTGCCGACTACTCTGACTCTTCTGACGTCACTCAAGATGCCTACGGTGCTGGTTCAGACACTGCCTCCATCTCCGCCAGCTCTAGCTCTACCGGATCCCTGGTCGACGATGCTCAAGAGTCCAAGTCCGCTGCGTATGAATCAGTCTCGGGCTCTGCCTCCTCCTCTGATGTTGGCGAAATCGAGCACGCTGTCGTGATCCTAACTGAAGAGGAGTCAGACGAATCCACTGCCCTCATGATGCTCTGGTACGAGAAGATGGTGGAGCTGTATGGCGGCGACTCGCAGAACACCAGAGATGAGATCGAGCGCATGGGCTGTACCTTCCAGTCCGAGTGTCTGGGTGGGGTTCATGAGTACTCGGACGCCTTCAAGACGCTCTGGGGAGCTCAGTCTCCTCGGTGTAAGCTCATCATGGACGACCTGAACAATGGCGATGCCCAGATCTCCGCTGACGAATGGCGCCGACCGATCGGCAAGCTCTTTGGCTGCCCTGTGCCTTCGGACGACTCGGTCGTGGACGCGTACGTGACGGACTCCACTGGCAGCTCCAGCCCCACGCAGCAGACCACGAAGGCGCCCAAGACAGCCTGCCCCATGTGATCTCACTAACACATCAATTCAATTTTGCAAAACTTCTGTACTTGAAAATGCTTGTTAGAGCTCTTCCTCGGTCTCTTCCCAGCCAAACTCACTCCAAAGAACGGAACTGCTCCGTTCCACATGCAGCCGTTCACGTGGCCTACGTCGAGTTCTTGAGCATGAAGTTTGGGTCTCGTCGGTACTTGGCCTCGAAGCGCTCCATCCACTTGTCCAGCAGGTTGGTCGGGATCGTCATGTACGCCTGGTTGGTGCTCGTGGAGAACGACGTCATGTAATTAAATAGGTCCATCGCGATCTTGAGCGCGAACGCCTTGCGCTCATTCAGGCCGCTGTCCTCGATGCCCAGGTTCTTCACGTTGTCCAGCGGCTCGATGGACACGCCCAGCTGCAGCACGGGCTGGCCGACCACGTCCGGGTGCGTGGGCCAGGCCGTGCGGAAGATGGCGCTGGGCTTCTCGGCGAACACCGTGCCCAGCAGCTGCCAGTTCTGCAGCGCCGGCACTGCGAAGTACAGCACGGCGCCGTAGCCCAGCGGCACGGGCGAGTTGGGCAGCAGAAAGAACGTGAGGTCGGCCACTTGGGTCGGCTCCGGGATCTCCACGACGTAATGACAGGGCCCGATCTCTCTACAGAGCGCAGGTCAGTCATACAAACAGCTAGATAGAGGCAGAGACGTGAGACACACCTGAAGTCCGTGACCACGGGGCGGCCGGCGATCACGAGTCCGAACTGCGCAATGCCCGCCACAGGGCCGTTCATGCTGGCTGGTGCTCTATGATACTGATGCATAGATGGGGAACAGCCGTACCGTCAGGCGTCAAACGGCCGAACGTTCTGGAAAAGACCATTTTTAGCGTTTACCGTGTCAGATAAGCGATTGTATTTTTACCGTGTCTTTCTTCCAGCAGCAGCATGGCGACGACCTGCGGCGCCACACGACTGCCTGTAGTCGTGGTGGACGACCACCACCACGTGCTCTCGGACGTGCATCTGGTGGGTGGCTGAGCCGCAACTGATCGTGGACGCAACGAGGCGGATGGTGCGCTGAGCTGTTTGTTGTGCTCTGTGTCGCAGGCGATCCGACGGCGCGTGCTGCCGTTCGACCGACTGCATGTGCTGCACTTTGACGCGCATCCGGACCTGTCCTTCCCTCGTGCTCTGGACGCGAGCGTCGTGTTCCAGCCAGAGACGCTGTACGACTCTCTGGACGAGTCGGTCTCTGGTGCGTCCAGTGAGCTGGTTTCGTCAGCTGTCTGCTGTGGCTCTGACCTGTTGCTGGCTGAAGGCATCGCCGAGTTCCTGCTGCCGCTGGTCTACGCAGGCCACGTCTCCCAGATCACGTGGATCAAATCGCCTTGGGCTCATCAGGTGCGGACTCTGCCTGCTGCTGCTGCTGGCCTATGAACTATGGACTCAAGAACTGGCTTAGATCGCCAGTAGCGCCAACACAGGCCTCAGCATTGGCACCAAGAAGGGCTCGAGTACGTGACCATCTCCTCACGGGATGGACAGACACCTTGCTCATGAGCGCTGTCTGTTGGACAGACTGTCTCTGTGTGTCGCTCCCTGCGCCTCACTTCATCGAGGAGGACGCGTACGCTCCAGTCGAAGCTCTGGCCTCCAAGACCGTCAGGTGAAGACCCGAAGAGGTGTCCAGAGTTCAACAGAGACTGATCTGTGTCTGCTTGTCTGCAGGAACTGGGACTTCTTTGTGGCAGAGCTGCCAGAGCAGCAGGCGATGAAGACCGGACTTGCAAGTGACGCCCTGCGCCATGCCCAGCAGAGCACCAAGGCGTACATTTTGGACGTCGACCTCGACTACTTCTCAACGTGGAACCCCTTTCGCAAAGGTAAAGCAGGATCATGCTCTTCAGTTGCCTGTGCCTGCGACCTCTGACAATCAATCTGTAGATCTAGAAGAGCGTTGTGGTGGTGCTGCCGCTGCAATAGTCGCTCAGGTCTTCACTCAGCTGCAGCACAAGGATCAGCAGCTGGAGATGGCTACAGACGCTCGAATCCAGGCACGACGCACGTTCGCCTCAGCCATGGAGCAGATCCAAGAGCAGTCTCTGTATCTGGACCCCAACAGCTCTGCGTGCCAGCAGGTGCTGACTGCCATTGTGCCCTTGTACAAGAGCGGAGTTGATGCGGAGAGCGCTCTGCGAGAGTTTCTCAGGATTCTGGCGAAGGCGGACGAGTCGACACGAGAGCTGATTTGGTGGGCGGGGCCGAATATGGACCTACCACATCACCACAGCAGCGAGCAGGAGATCATAACCATGATCGAAGTCATGAAGGCGTTCTTCCTAGCTCACGAACTGGACAAGCGTCCTCCTGCGCTTGTGACAGTGGCCAAGTCAATTGGAGACGAGTACCTCCCGCCCGCGCAAGTGGAGTTTGTGCTCTCAAGCTTCTTGAGCATGCTGGAGCAACTCTTTGGGCCGCTGGACGTACAGCATGTTGAGTACGACAAAGAGGAAGATGACAGCAACATGGAATAGAACACACGCGCTCAAAGCAGGATGGATTGGTCCGTTTGGTTACACCACGTATACAGCAGCAGCGTTTCGATCGAGCACTCCGCCACGGCTGCTGCTGAGTTCACGGCGCCACAGGAGTCGGTCCAACGCTTCTGGAAGCCTGAACTGACCATGCGCCAGTCACACGTCTGGCGACGCTGCATTGCGACATTGTCATGGGTGGTCTGTTCAGCCATGAGGTCCAGGTCCAACTGCCAGAAGTCATCAAGCAGAGTTGTATCGTCTTGTCCGCCAAAGAGGTACACTCGAGGACGGTTTGCGATTGACAAGAAGACACTAGCAGCCCAGTACCTTGGCATTGGATACCCTGCGGGATCATCCAAATCATCAGTCACATCGATCCGTTCCCAGCCTTTGCCTGGATCCGTGAGACTCTTCTGGCCTACATACAGTCCAGAGCCAAAGTGATGGGGAAGACCGATATTCCTCGGACTGCGAAGTCCCAAGCCGACCGCCAGTAGCTCGTATGGTGTGAGCAAGAGCGAACGTCCAAGGTAGAAGCGCTTTTCGTCCATGAAGGGGTTCCCTGCTTGCAGAGGAAGCAGTTGGATCCACTGGCAACGACCTCCATTGGGCGAATAATCCAGTCGGAACAGATCACTCAGCTCTCTCGAATTAGTTCCATTGCGCCCTCCGAAGATGAACATACTGCTGTTGTGCACCACAGCTGTGTGCTGAAAGCGAGCGCTAGGATGCGTTCCGGTCACTTGAGAGGTAGCTGCACTGAGGTTGGTCCACGTGAACGTTGGCACGCACGGAGCTAATGAGATAGAGATGTCCCAGGCGTCCAAGCTTCCCTGTTTACCGTCCACTATCGTGTCCGAAATGCTGAGAGTCCATCCGCCAGACGCTGACAGCTGATGGAAGACGGAGAGCGATTCAAACGATGAACCAACGCCAGGTTGTGTAGGCATCTTGGCTGAAGAAAAGGTCAACGTCTGCGCTCCAGCGGTGCACCGCGTGTTTTCAGACGCCGTCACGGGGCTTTGCAATGTCACTGGAAACGATCGAGCGCTGGGAATTGTCGGCGTTGTTCGATGACTACCCGATGTGAAGCCCGTTGGATCGCTCCAGCGTACTTCAGAGTGCTGCGAATCGATTGGAGACGTCGTGCCTTGCTGCCGCTGTGGGAACGAGCCTGGCCCAGGACCAAGCAACTGGATGAGCAGTGAGTGAATGCAGCCATGCGTGATATTCAGCTGAACGGTCATATTGGCCACGCACATAGAGGGCGAAGTACCAGCGTTACCAATGGTGAAGAGCTCCTTGCCATCTTTGATGGCGAGAGCTGACTCGCGGTTCTGAAGCGTGGTCTTCGTTTTCTGCGTCGTCGACGAGATTGAGAGCTCCCACAAATCGTTCTTTGCTGAGCTTGGATCACTCCCATTGCGACCTCCGAAGAGTAGTAGTCGATTTGCAACGACGGCAACAGAATGCATCTCTCGAGACGACGGCCAGCCTAATCCGCTGCCTGGTGGCGGCTGTGCTACCTCCATCCAAACACTGGTGTGCGGATCAAATCGCCAGAGCTCACTGTTAACGCCTGGCTGCAAGATGCATAGATCTTTTTGCGCCTGATTGCATGCATAGCCTTTGGCAAAGCCTCCAAAGACGTACAGAAACTCCTCCAAGACGGTCATGGAGTGGCCACGTCGAGCTGATGGGAACGTCCTAGAAGGAGCAGGATCCGCAAAGCGCAAACCTGCGTGAGTAGCTTGCTCTGAAAATCCACGCAGCGCTGCGCTTCCTGTGATGCGACGCCACACGTTGCGCGGAGTCTCTGGAGTCCGCATGGTCTGGATCACACTGTAGAGCCCACTGGAGTCACGAAACAGCACTTTGACACGAAATCGGTACCAGGATGCCGCCTTCAGATCCTGAATCGTTGCATTATTGGCCGACGCATCCAGCAATCGCATGAGGCGGAAGTCTTGATTCACCGATCGGTTCGCCATTTCGATTGAGAAGCCTTTCACTTGCTGAGAAAACCCGTAGCGCGGTGGCTTCCACATCAGTATGACGCTGGTCGACGTCAAAGCTGTGACTTGAAATGCGTCGACAGTCTCGCCATGTTTCCAGGCCACCACGCTTGGAGGAGCTAACTGGGTAACCGGATCAAACGCATCTTGTATGGATAAATAGCTGCTTCCTCCTCCACCACCGGCTCCGTCAACTCCAGATCCACCGCCTCCGCCACCATAAAATCCGCCGCCACCACCACCACCGGCATCTTTTCCGTCCTGCCCCTTGCCTCCTCTGCTTTGGCTTCCGGCTGTAGCTGAAAATGCCGCCAGTGGAGCTGCGATCTCCATGATGGACGTGATGGAGTTTGCAAAACATTTTCCAGATCGTGAGACGAGATAGGAGCTTGCAAGACCTGGCCTGCCTGGTCGAAGGCTTGAAGCACCAGTGCCACTGGTGGCTAGAATGGTGTAGTTTGCATCTGGACCAGCAGCGCCATAATCCAAATGTAAATGGCGAGCTGGAAGACCCACGAAATCTCTGGTGTCGCCTTCTACGTTTTGCGAGTGGTATTCATCTCGAACGATGTGCGTCACGCTTTCATCCAACGGGATACTGGAGCCGTCCGGTGCCTGCCCATCTTCGCCCGCTGTAGCACCGGCACCGCCACCACCACCGTGTGCACAACAGTAGTCGGTCGCACCGCCACCGCCACCTCCAGCTGCGATCAGGACTGTTCGGCCATTGATGCGGACTTCAGAAGCTCCACCGCCTCCGGCGCCAGCAAAGTCGCCAATCCCACCGTCGCCGCCTCCGTGGAAGCCGCCGTTCCTTCCATTGCTATCAGCTTGCGTTTTGCCGCCACCACCGACGAACAACTCGACAGAGTCGCCTGGTGAACCGCGAAAGAGTCCGCGTACGAATGCACCGCCGCCTCCATTCCCGTAAAGCATTGCGCTTAAGGTCGAAGATTTCCCAGCGCTTCCTCCGCCGGCTCCCCAGCCGTAGATGTCGATAGCCACAATGGGGCGGCTGGTCTCTTTTGGTACGCGATACGTTTGCTTGCCACCGGAGAAGAAATACGTGTGCTCTGGCAGGCGGTCGCCGGTGGAGAGTACCGGGAACAGCAGCAGGAGACCATTCTGGCCGACCTGTTGGTTTGTACCGCCGGCGCCGATGCCATGGACGTAAAATCGATCGCCCACATTGCCTGGGAGTTGTCCTTGAGCACTCTTGAAGATCAGAATCGATCGATTCGACAGCCGAACGACTGACGCAGCATCTGGATTTGTACGGTCGACTGCGTAGTCTGTGAGAAAGTCAGGTGACTCAGTGTATGGGCTGCAGCCATTGAAGTTGCATGCCCGAACGCGCGCGATGTATCGAGTAAAGGACTGGAGTCGGTCACTTTGGAATGTGCACATTCGATTCGTAGCATTGGTTTCTTGCGGCGTGACATGGATCCACGTGGACGATACGAAGGCGCGGTATTGAACGTCAAAGTGGGTTATGGCGCTTCCTCCATCGCTCGATGGTGTTGACCAAACAAGCTGCATGGGATTTCTTCGCACTTGGATTGCCAGCTTCCCAGAAGGTGCGATGGAGCGCGTCCGGAAGGCGTCAGAGGGTGAGGAGAACGGACCAACGCCATTTGCGTTGCGAGCAGCCACGCGGAATTGGCAGAATGCGTTTGGCGACAGCAGCAAAGAAGTAGCGAATGTGAACGCGAATTTCCCACTCGGCAATTGGTCCGCTATCGTGGTCCAGCCAATGTCGCGTTCGCACTTCTGCTGGACGTGATACGACAGCACCGGAAATAACACCGGAGCCGTGCTGGGGTTTGCCCAGTCAGCCATGCGCCACTTGATCGTGAGTCGATCCGCAGTCGTTGCCACAAGTTGTGGCGCAGTCGGCGCTCGTGGAATCACTGCCGAATCCAGCAGCAAGTGTATGAATATCCAATCAAGCATCAGAAGCGTCATTCCAGTACTTACAGGTTGAGGGCGTCACCAGTGGCGTTGTGGCTTGGCTCCATTCGCTCCAGCCCATTGTGGAGTAGAGTGCACGCACGCGAAATGAGTACGACGGACCAGCAGGCAGACCCAGCGCGTCGTAGACACAGATATCCGAGCACGTGATGTGGTCTAAGCGGCCATCTCTCAGTGTTTGGATGGCGACCTGATCGCCGCCTCCAGTCCAAGCAGCCGAGATCGTTTCGGTGTAAAGTGACAGCAGCGGCAGTTCGCCATGATCCACGCGCTCAGCGAAGGTCGAGAATCCGAGCGGATCAAACAGTACAGTCCATTCGTACGCACCGGCTGCTAGCGCTCGACGGAAGACTTGGACATCGGAGATCACATCGAGACTCTCGAGCGCAGCTTTAACTTGTGCCTCAGTGGCGTTGAATGCGATCGGCGGAGTTACAGCGTGTTGCTGGACGTTCAAGGCGCTCACGCCAGCGTAAGACATGGTCAACCGGAAGAACCCGTCGCTGATGGTCTCTCCGGCGTCGGCACGGGTGAAAACGAGCTGCTTCTCGTGCAGATCTGTATGTGGACGTCCATCACGATCGCGAGTGCCTGTGATAGCATCTGACAGCGAGCGCCATTGGCCGGAGCCAGCCACTGCGACCTGCGCTTCGTAGGCCAGAACCTGCTCGATATTGCCCAGCGCATCCACTCGCCGCTCGATGGCGTCGCCGTAGAGATTGTTGTGGAAAGACCGCCACGAAAGAGAGACGTCCACGCTTCCGGGATTGCCAGGCACCACTCGCCCCAGCTCCGCGACTACACGTCGCTCCCGTTCATACGGCTTTGGCTGCTGCGCGTGAACTGAAGCCACAGCCTCAAGACCCATCACCAGAAGCAGCAGCCTGCCTAGCGCCCGCCGTCTCTGCATGGCAACAGAGAATATCCAAACTGGTGTCAAGATCCAACCGACCCTTGGACGAGTGGTCGTCCAGCCAAACAAGCAGCCTGTATTGACGGATCCCCAACCTGGCACCCTGGCGGGGGAAGGATTCACTTAGGGCGTGAGCCAATTAACCATCCGAGCGTGTTGTCGATGCGAGTTCGTCGCACAGCAGCGGGTATTTTCCCAAAGACCAAGAGATTGCGACCTTTTTGCTCCGATGCTGATGGAAAGATCTGCAGTCCTTTGGTTGTTTGGGAAAATACCCGCAGCAATGCGACTGTGGGACTTTGACTCGATTGAGCGAAGAGCGATATGTTCTTTGCAATGGAGACTCCAGATTGACAACTCGTGGTCTTAGGAAGATAGATATCTGCTCATTCAGCTGATATTTCAGACGATGCTGACGATGCTGAAGCTAGAAGGAGCGAGCCTTGATGAACTTCAACTCGCTGTAGACGAGCCGTTTGTCTATGTAACCGTTAAGTGTTAACATCAGTCCCACGTGCGAACCAGATTGGGTTTTTCCGTTACCGCCTGCTCCCACTGGGTCTTTGGGTGATTACCCCAGCCTGCACCCCAAACGGTCCATTCAATCCATTAGGCGTATGGACAGCCAGCTCTACGCGCAGGTGCTGCTGGCCGTGCAGGTGAGCCACTCGCCGCTGGCGGCGGCTCAGGAGCGACAGGCCGCCTATGCCTTCTGCGAGGAGTTCAAGACGCGGCCGGACTGCGCGCTTTACGCCGTGGCGATCTACAAGAACCCGAACCAGGACGGCGCCGCCGCCTCGGCCATCGAGCGCCACACGCGCCAGCACTTTGCGCTGCATGTGCTGGAGCACTACGTGCTCACATGCTGGAGCGGCCTGCCCGTGGCGGACCAAGTGCAGCTGCGCTCGGAGCTGGTGGAGCTGCTCCTGCGCACGGACGCGGCCTCTGAGGAGCCGGTCTTCCTGCGCGAGAAGAAGGTGACGCTGATCGCGCAGATCGCCAAGCGGCAGTTCCCGCAGCGGTGGCCGGAGTTCCTGCCCGAATTGCTGCAGATCTGGCAGAGCGGCACGCCGCAGCAGGTGGAGCTGGTACTCATGATCCTGCGCTCGCTGGCCGAAGACTGCGTGAGCAGCTGCTTCAACTCGTCCATCCCGCCGGCGCGCCGAAAGGATATCCTGCAGGGCCTGAACGTGTGTCTGGACCAGTTGTTCCCCGTGGTGTATCAGGAGCTGGAGAAGCAGTACGCGCAGTACCAGACCAATCCGAGCGCACAGTTGGGGAGCAAGCGCGTGATCCACGCAGCGCTGCAGATGCTCAAGGAGTTCCTCGACTGGATGCCCATTGAGAAGCCCGTCGAGCCGTCCGCCAATCTCATTCTCGTGGCCGTGCTGCTGCTGAGCGACAGCGAGTTCCGCATCGCGGCCTCCGAGTGTCTGGAGGTCTACTTGTCACGCAACTTCAAGGAGAACCGCGACGTCATGCTCCAGAGCATCAGCCAGGTGATCGAGAAAGTGAACACTCTGGATTTGGAGACGCTGCCAGAGTCGGATTTGGAGAGCACGCTGCGGTTCCACCGCAAGGTCAACGACATGCTGGTAATGTGGGGCACCGTCCAGCTGGACACTCTTCTCCAGCAGCCACCGTCGCAGCAGGAGCTGAATCTGCTGCAAGTGATCCTCCAGAACCTCTGCCGCTTGTTTTCTCACCCAAGTTTGATCGTCACGGAAGCCCAGATCGTGTTTTGGCTCAATGTGCTGAAGAACAAGACCGTTCTGCGCCAGGGTGAGCAGTATCTGTCTTCCATTCTGGAAAAACTGCGCCAAGTGTCCTACGAAAAGTACTTCAAGCTGGGCTCCCCCGATCGCGATGACGACGATAGCATCGTTTGCGCTTGTGCCACAGAAGAATTCGACGATCATCACGACTACTCAGCTTTCTTCGGCAATTTCCGTGGGCGCTTGTACGCGTTGGTTCGCGTGTTAGTGCAATTGAACCCAGCCATTGCTTTGCAAATGCTACACGAACGGCTTGTGTTTGTTATGACGCAGTACGCAACAGGCACAGATTATTTGTCTCGGGAGCGTCAACTATGTACTGAAAAGAGTACAGCCTACCTTTACCACGAGGGCATCACGTCATTAATTGATTGCGTGGTGAAACAATTACCCAGCTCCGCACTAGAAGACCCTGTGAGCCGCCAAGTACTGCAATCCCTCTTGCAGCATCTATTGTCATTCGACAGTCAAGATCCGCTCCTTAAGTACCGGCAAATGTTTGTGCTGTCAGCGTTTTCCAAGTACTATGTGCTTGATGGAAACGTCCTTACTTCTGTATTTGAAATTCTTTTCACGAATATCAACTTCGTGCTTCCTGGTGAAGATGTCCACGGTCAAATGAGTACCGAGACCATGAATGTTCGGCGACGCGCTTTGGCCTCGCTTGTGTCAATCTGTCAAGCTATTCCGGCGCATATTTTGCCAGTGTTGCCTGTGCTGTGCACGAAAACTCAGGAATTGTTTGCTGGGGATCGAGTACTGGACTCTGAAGGCGTACTACTTTATGAAATGCTAGTGCTCGTATCGAACTCAATGGAAAATATGGAAGAGCGTACACAGTTTTTGCAGCAAATCGTTCAAGAACCTCTGTCACAATGGACGTCCCCAGAAATGACGGCGCTTGTGAGCTCTCCAGAGAGCATTGTGAATGCGATTGAAGCTGCAGCAAGCGACCCTGAAACTCGGAAATTGCTTGGAAAGGTGGTCAAGACGCTTACCACGTTATACGGAATTGCGAAGCGAGCCGGAGCTGCACCGGCAACTTCGCCTAATAATTACAACTCACAATCATTTGCGACTACATGGCCACATTTACTCCCAAATTTGATGGCTCTGATGCGCTCGGTACACGCGTTCCAAGTGCCAGCCATTAAGGATGTAATTATGAAAGCGAGCAATGCCTGCTGGCTGCTGAGCCTCTCCGTGGATGAAATTGCCCAACTACTCGGAGGAAAACATCAACTTGAAGAAGAAGAGGTCGCGAAACTACCGGTTGCATCTAAGTGGTCCAAGTGGCACAAAAATGTTCGTGACGTGACTTACCACATGACGGGTCTAGCGTTAGGACAAATGCAATTCTACGCTGATCCGCAAGCTGCCTCATACTTGCAAAACAGCATCTTGAGCAACCTGGAGTTGATGGATCACCGCCATCTAAAAATTGAGTTGGCCTATGTATTCTTGCCTTTCTTGAAGAACTGCCCCCAAGAAAAGTATGGCTCATTGCTTGACCCCGTCTTGTCGCACCTCTTTGGACACTTGGCCCAGCGCTTTTCGGCGTCATTTGCAACCAGTTCATTGGCATCTATGGAAGCAGCAACCAGACCTAAGGATTCGCCGTGGACTGCGCTCGTTGTTGGGGTGGAAGAAGCGAAGAAAGATGTTGTTCAGGAGAAAATGCTCATGGATCTTGCTCGACAGGTGACAGAGTTTTTGGAAAGTGCTATTGACGATAAAACCGTTGTTGGCGTTGACACTGATAACCCAAAGCATATCGTGAATCCAGAGGACCTATACCTTCGGGATTACTTGCTAGGTCAGTGCGCATCCGTGCCATTTTCGATTGGATCCATTCTTGTCCAAGTGATCTGCTGGAAGGATACGCTCAGTTGCCGTCGAGCCACGATATTGAGTGACAAGATGGTGAGTCTATTTCGCGCGGATGGAAAATTCCACGCACTACTTGGGCGAGATATTTTTTCGGCTGCTCTTCAGGCTCTGCTACATGAGCATGTGGGTCATGTAAAGGAGGACGGCTTGAAATGGGAATTGATCAATCTCGCGCGCAATATTTACTGCCGCCTGACACTTGGCCTTATGCCTGTGGAGGAGTGTAAGGGTATCGATCCATGCAACCAGCCGACCAAGCCTGCGTCTGAACTGTGCTTCTTTCCGCGCGAGGTCCTCCTTTCATTACCAGACGTGACTGCTGCGCATGTCGACGCTCTCGATGGATTTTTGCGTGAAAAGCACAGTGTGAAAACTCAGAAGAATGCATTCAAGGAATTGATCGATTTGCCGCTGCTGGCAATCAAGCATTCGAAAGCACTGAACTCTCCCTTAGCCGGAACCGGCAAACAGATCCAAGACATTCCAGAGAAGCTTGTCCTGCAGTCTAAAGAATACGAAGCCGCAGCCAAGTGGCAGCAAGCACACAACCCGAACCTTGACACTGAGTCACTGTTCGGGTTGTAGATGAGTGCATATCGGCGTCTTCACTTCTCTCAGTTGATAACTAGACTGCCTGACCCACCAAGAACCTCTAGCCACCTAATATTGATCGGCAATCAAAGATCGAAAGCAAAGTGCATATGCCGACGTCACGCTTTTGAACAGGTTTCCGCGCACTTCAGTAAACTTAGAATAGGTAATACACCATGCAACCTCCAGTGTCTGTACTTGCATTAGATTATCATCCTTGGTCACTCAAAGGGCAATATATCTCCTCATGGAGATCGAACTTCTCAAGAACAAAGACAGTGAGTAAAGGGCCTTGGCCCTTCTTGCTGAGCAATGCGGCCATCGCATAGAAGTCAGCAACAGATCTTCAACGCTGCTGCCTCTTTTTGTGACTGAGTCAACAGAATACACAGCCGAATGGTGCTCAAAATCCACATGATGGTGGTAGTCTATTTCGTCTTCAATCACTGCGAATGGCGCGCGCAAGCGTCTGGTAATCAGCCAAAGTGTTGTACACGTGTGCTGAAAGCCGCACGTAGAGCTGACCGTCGACGCACTTGATGGGCACTTCAATGCGGAAGTCCTGGTGCAGGCGATCCTGGATGAACTTGGCGTCCGCCGAGTCATTGCTCACGATCTCCGCTGTGTCAATGCCAAAGACCCCGTCAGGAGGCAGCTTCACCAGTCGCATAGCGTGGCGCTTGTGCTCCGGGAACGCTCTGGCCCGCTCCAGCTCTTCGGGCATGCTCCATTCAGCATACAGCAGCTCTGTGGCCTGTTGGATGAGCGTATGCATGTAGTTACGACAGTCATCCACGTCCTGGAACTGCCAGTACTCGATGCATTTGGGCAGCGCCAGCCACGGACTGTAGTCCTGGAGCCCCGTCCACATGAACGCGCTCTGGAATCCGTCAAAGAAGCCGTGACTCACGACGCGCGGATGGATCTCCAGCGTTCTCGTGCGCTCGATGGGGCTCTTCTGGCTGTTCACGTGGAGGAAGGCCGCGCCCTTGGGCGAGCAGAACCATTTGTGGCAGTTGCCCACGTAGTAGTCCGCTCCGATGGCGTCGACCTGCAGCGGCAGGTTCAGCAGCGCGTGGGCTCCGTCCACAAGCACCGGCAGCTGTCGAGCGTGGCAGAGGCGCACGATCTCCTGCACAGGCAGCAACACGCCAGTGTTGGACGTGATGTGGTCGACCACGACCAGCGCACAGCGTTGGTCCTTCAGGGCGTCCAGCGCCTGCTCCAGCTTGGCCAGCAGCGCTGCGTCGTCCAGCGACTCGGCTAAAGACAGCGGCTCCTCGCGCACGCGGACCTTGTCGCCCATGGACTGCAGCATCTTGCGCACAGCTCCGTAGCGCGTGCTGAAGCAGACCACGACCGGAGGATCTGCGGACTGCGAGGCTTCATGCTCCACGACCGAGGCCAGCACAGCGTGCAGACCGGCCGTGGCGTTGGGCAGCAGCACCAGCTCCTGGGCTTCCTCCACACCTGCGAAGGCTGAGAGCGCCTTGATGGAGCGCACGATGTGGCCGAAGAGCGCGCGGTCGTTGAACAGCAGCGGCTGCTGCTCGGCCTGATCGCGCCAGGCCGCGGCCGTCTGCGCCGCAAACCGCGTCACACCGCCGAATGCGCCATGATTCAGATACGTCCAGCTCTGCAGCGCCAGCGAGAAGTGATCCGCGTTGCTGGCTGCGTGGTCTGGCAGCTCCAGCGCCAGTCTCGAGGGCGGAAGTGGAGGTAGATGCCGCTCTTCGGCTTCGCTTGCGGCCGGCTGAGCGAACAAAGACGCCGTGGAGGGCGAGTGGAAGGAGCCGAAGGCCTCGTAGCCCTTCTTCTCTGTCCTGTTGGCTGTTGCTGCAGCGTCGCTCTTCGTCGTGTGGCCTCGCGCAGCGGCCGAGCGCACGTGCCTGGCCTGCATGAGCTTCCGACGCAGCATAAGATCTGTAAATTCCGGAAGATATCGTTTCACGTTATAAACATCTCCATGTATTTTGTAAAAGCGAATATACCGTTTACCGTATTTTCTGTGAAGCAAAATTACGAAAGTGAAGTGAAGAGCTAGATACTGAGAAAGCCAGCGCCAACGGAGTGGAGCTTCCTGCGGCTGGCAGCCAAGGGCGCTGGATTTACGACATGAAGCGACGGCAGCCTATCTGACCGAGAGGGTTGACGGAGCCACAGTGCCGACGGTCGACGTGCTTGTGCTCGTGGTCAACGTGGTAGTGGTCGATTTGGTAGTCGTCGTCGGAGCGACGGTCGAGACGATGGCGGTCGTGAGCTCTGTGGTGTTGACGAGCACATCGAGCTTGTAGGAGATGATGTTTCGCCAGTTGGACACTCTGATGTTGGCTGTGCCCGCCGCCAGCTCCATCATGTGCTTATAGCAGACCGTGTGCCGCGAGGACGGGATGCCCATGTTCGCCTTATACCTCGGATCCAGATCATCCGTGCCGCCGTTCTGCACGTTGTAGAACGAGCACTCGATGATCTCGGACTGCAACAGAGCGGCGTCGTGGGATCCGGTGCTGCTGTACGATGCGTCGTAGACAGCCTCGAAGGCCTGCATGCCGTTCACAATGGCCTCGTGCTTGGATTTCGTGCTGATATCCTGAAGGCGACGGCGGATCTTGTTCTGCGGGCACGAGAGACCCGAGGCCGTGAGCATGGACACCAGGTCATCGGCTTCGTACGTGTATGAGTAGTTGCCCAGATCGGCGCCGCTCACGTAGTTCCAGTACTGGGTCGGCAGAGGCGCGAAGAACGGCGACAGAAGCGGATGGTCCTCAGCTCGCGTGCGAGTAGAGCCAGCCACGTTCCAGTACTGCGTGACGTTGCTCATGGCAGTCGGACACACGTCGGTGGACGTCATGATGCACTGCTGGAAGGCGTAGCTCGACGTCTGCTTCTCGGTCGTGGTCATGTTGCGACCCACTTGGCAGTCGTAGAACATTTGGTGCAGGTAGTCGACCATGGCGCTGCACGAACACACGAGAGCGTGAGTATTCAAGAGAAGCAAACAAAGCAGCCAAATCAAGAACGTACTGGTGGTTGAAGAACATGGGCTCGGCTGCCATCCCGTAGTTCCACATGGCACCGGCCGCTGCGTTGTGGATGGAGTTGTGGACGCCATAGTGAACGTTCTGACTGAACCAGGAGAAGCCGTAGGAACCGCTCAGGATTCTGGCCATGGAGGCGTAGCCAAAGCCCGAGGGGAAGATCGTGGTGTTCCACGAGCCACGAGGCATGGCGTTCGCGCAGGAAGATGGAGATAACGTCGAGCTCTCGCAGTAGTTGCTGAATGGAGGGAAGGACGTTGAGTTGACCAAGTTACCCGATGTCGAGATGCCGTTGATGGAAATGGTACCGGTTGGTCCCGAAGAGCCACCAAAGTCCTGGAGAAACTGGGAGCAGCCTTGCAAGGTCGTGCAAAGTCCGGCGGCCTTCTTGGCGTAGTCAGCGAAGTAGTTCCAGTACGGGATCGTGATGCAGGCGAAGCGGGGCTCCAAGCTACGCAGCATGTTCTCGTACGCGAGGATGAACCGGCGGTGCCAGTAGATCATGGCGCACGTGCGGAAACTCTCATTGGCAGAAACCGTGTCGGTGTGCACTTCAGTGAAGAGAGCGTGGTATCCAGTGGACATCGCAGCACTGACAGCGTCGATGTAGAGTTGCTTATCACTGGACGAGAGAACAGACCAAGCACGACGAACACGTGGACCACAAGTTGGAGCTGGTGGCGGTGTCGGAGTCGCAGTCGTCGGTGTTGGAGTCGGCGTCGCTGTGGTTGGCGTTGGAGTCGGTGTCGCAGTGGTCGGTGTTGGTGTCGCAGTGGTCGGTGTTGGTGTCACGGTCGGAGTGGCTGTCGTCGGTGTTGGCGTGGGCGTATCCGTCGGAGTCGCTGTCGTTGGTGTTGGTGCTGGTGTATCGGTCGGCGTTGGCGTGGGCGTGACCTGGGCCGCAACACTGGGGCAGCTGCCGCTGGTGAAGAGCGCGAGCGCCACAAAGAACATGAGGCATACTAGACGTCTTCGACTGGCCATGATTGGTAACTCGGAAGATCCTCGCTCGACACTGTGCGCGCGATCAACAAAAAAGTATCACGGGAACGTTTAACGCGGAAGGTTGGAACGCAACGGGACTCGCAGGCGCAGGGGCGACGCAAGTGGGCGGAACTCGGGTACGTGGTTTGAAGGGCCACGAAACGCGAGTTGGAACCGACGCTGGAAACGCTGGAAAGAAATGTACGTGTGTGCGGATCACACGTAATCGAGAACTGACCCACTCTCTCTGCCGGTCTCTGGCAAGTCCCCGCTGGCGTCAGGTCAAGGCAATGCCCACATCAGAGTAACACGCAGCGCGAGACACGCCCAAGCTGCCAGAGCGGGTGAAACCAGAAGAACAATGGCTTCAAATTCATCCATGGAAAAATTGCGGAACGTTGCGTCAGAGTCGGACGTGAGCGTCGTTTCGCATTTAAATGCTGGTGCTATCCGGAATGCCGAAGCCAACAAGCCCAGCGTGAGCCGGTTCGAGCGGCGAACAAGTCAAACCAGAGCTCCGTTTGCTCGGAATCATCAAAAAGCAGCTGGCGCATCTTGGCGGATGCGGGATCATGAAGCCCGAGCACGCGCCTGGAAGCTGCTCAGAAAATGAACCAACCGGAGCAGCCATCCGGTTTTCAACTTTAGCAGCACAACTGATCAAAGCGAACCCAATGGGAGAGCGTGCGGCGATCGTTCCCGACCGATGGAGCTCATCGGTTGCCCGTTTCTCGCTTCTGCAACGCCGTGTCTGTCCCTCGATTAGCTGTTGAGGACGCTTCGGAGTACGTTGTTGGACTAGCTTTCAACACGCGGCTTCCACACCGCTACTTTCACAGAGAACTCTCCATGGCGGCCGCCTTGCGCGTTTGGCTGCTGCTTGCGACAGTTTTGCTTGCCTTTCAGCAGCAGCATGCCGTTGAGGCAGTCGAAGCCGCCACATCATGTTCCGGTCCCAGGGTGCGAAAGGCCTGGGGCATGATGACAGCGTCCGAGCAGACGCTCTACTCCGACGCAGTGGCGCTGGCCATGCAGAGAGGCTACCACGCGCTCTTCACTGAGGTGCATTCCGAGAGCAACTCAGCCTCGGAGGGCTACATGACGTGCGGGTTCTTGTACTGGAACCGACGCTTTCTTCTGGCGTACGAGAACATGCTGCGCAGCCTCAATCCTCGCTTCGCGTGCGTGACGATCCCGTACTGGGACTACTTTGCCGATTACGCGCGGCTCATGGACGGATCCTGCACGTCATTGGGAACGTGCTCCCCCATTCTCGCGGGCCTTGGAGGATCCACTGGCAGCACGAAGAGCGTCACGATCAACGGACTCAGGGTCAGAGGTCGCTGCTCTGCGTCTGGGCCGCTAAAGTCGTTTTGCCAGAGCTCAAGCATCACGAATGACACGTATTGCGCTCATTGCGTGCCACGTGGTGACTGGGGCTCGACTCCGTTCCCTTCGGGCTTTGGCTACGCAGGTCTAAGCGTCACGCTGGCGTCCGCAAGAGGGTTTCGAGAGTTTAGCACCAACATCCAGCTTGGCATTCACAGTACGTTCGGTTCCGGTTTAACTTGAGGCAGTTGACTCACTTGAACTGATCGAAACGACTGATTTCTTGTTGAACACAGATTCCATCCACAACGCGTTGTCAGCGACCATGGCAACGTACATGGCGCCGTCAGATCCAGTGTTCTTCAGTCACCAGTGAGTGTTATCTCCTTCGCCTCGTCACTGCAAGCGCAGTCAGCTGATCCCATGGTCTCTTGTCTCAGCGCGACCGTCGATATGCTGCACCAGATCTATCTGGAATGCAAACTGGGCGCCAGTATCTCCAATGCTGATGCCTCATCATCACGATTCGCTTTTCAAAAGTGCACGTACGATAACAACCAGATAGCGCCATCCCTGACTTCCACCGTGATGCAGCTGTGGAAAGTGAGCGATGCCGTCACGAAGAAGAAGGGCAAGACCATTCGGGCCGAGCTTAATCCAAGTATGGCCCCATTCTTCAGCGATCTGCCGAGTCAATACCAGGGTTTGCTGAGCATCAAAGATCTTGGCTCATTCTCGTACGATTACCAGCGCGATGACTTGGTGCTGAATCTGAGTAAAAACGGATTCGTGTGTTCATCGGCTGCAACGACTGCCAGCTCTTCCCAATCACAAAAAAACAAAAATGGCAACGCGCATCGGTCTCTTACGCGCTTCGGTTCTGCTGGTGAAGATTCTGGCTCTGGATCTTTGCTCCCAGCTGCCGCACTTAAGGTCAATCTCGGTGCTTCCTCGTCAATGAATGCGATCGATTCGGGCGCTTCCGCCTCGGAGAAATCCAGCTTGTCCTCAGGCAGCGGAAAGATGACGGATTCGGACCAAATTGGCTCGGCCTTCATGCGAGCGCAGCGTGAGCGAATTTCTGCACAGCAATTGGCTGTGAGCTTCTTTGACGACGCCATGTCATCTGCGATCCAGATCGATGGCACCGAGGGCACAGCACTGGCGCAAGTGGAGCTGATGGAATGCATAAATCACGATGAATCCCTTGGCGGTGTCAAGGACTACTCCGAGTTCTTCCGAGCCAATTTCCCAGTGCACAAGGACGACCACCCGCGCTGTTTCGACCTACTTCACGTGAAATACGAAAAGAATAGCGTTCGCGTCCACAACTGGCGCTCGATATTTCGTCGGGCATTCGGTCACCAAGTGTAACAAGTCCAGTGCTCTAGCAATATCAAAAGAGAAGATCAGTCAATGTCAGTAACTAGTCAACATCGCAGTGAGTAGAAGCGGCGAATGCAATTCCATTTTGTGTGTTACATCTTAGAACTCCTTCAGCGTTAGTCGTGGTACAATGTTCATGGATTGGAGCTCCTGGAACAACAGCTTGCACGCGTACGGGATGCGAATGCTCACGACCTTCTCTTCTGACTTGCAGTGCTGGCACCAGCCTTCGTATCCGAGCATACGGCAGCCCTGGCACACGTCGGCGCTGAAGGCGTCACTCGAAATCATCAGACGCTCCATCAATAACATACTGGCACCGTAGCCAATCAAGCAATCGCGCTCCATTTCACCGAGACGCAGACCACCATCGCGCGATCGGCCCTCCGTGGGCTGTCGCGTCAGCACTGCGCGCGGACCACGAGCACGAGCGTGCATCTTGTCCATGACCATGTGCTTCAGCTTCTGGTAGTAGATCGGGCCCATAAAAATATAGCACAGAATGGGTTCGCCCGTGATGCCCGACGTCAAGTAGTCCTTGCCGGCGTAATTGAATCCGTTCTGGATGAGCTCACGCGAGCAGTCCAGGACGTTGTCGGCCGTGCCGTACTTCTCACCAAATGCTGTGCCGTAAGCGCGGCGGCCGTTGAGCACACCAGCCTTACCAGCGATGAGCTCGATCATCTTGCCGACCGTCATTCGACTGGGGAAACCGTGCGGGTTCATGATGAGATCGGGACACACGCCCTGGTCGTTGAACGGCATGTCTTCCTGGTTACGGATCGTACCGCACACACCCTTCTGTCCGTGACGACTACTGAACTTGTCACCAATCTCAGGACGACGCGTTTGTCGGATCAACACCTTGACCAGGAAGTGGTTTGCCTCCGAGGACGTCAGCAGGACCTTGTCCACGTACGCAGGGATCGGGCCCTTGTAGGTGGTCGGCGCCGGCGAGTACGTCACGTCCAGCGGGTCACGGCCATCGACCGAGTCATTAAACTGCGTGGGCTGCTCCTTGTTAATCATGATCGCGCCATTCTGCACGATGCCACCAACGCGACTGATACCATCAGCATCCAGCGACGCGTACTTGGCGTTGCGGAAGCCCATGTTGCCAGCAGCATTGCCAGACGAAACCAGACTGTCGAAGTCCGGAGGGCCGACAATGCGGTCGTAGGATCCGTTGGCGTACTTCTTGATCATAGTCTGGTACTTCTTGAACACCATGCAGCGGCCAAAGCCACGATCCAGCGAGGCCTTGTTGAGCACGATGGCATCTTCGATATCGTAGCCAGAGTAACTCATGACAGCGACGGTGGCGTTCTGGCCAGCCGGCACGTGGTCAAAGTTCACGAGATCCAGCACGCGGGTCTTGACCATCGGCATCTGCGGGTACACCATCGTGTACAGCAGAGTGTCCACACGCTCGTACTGGTTCATGGCGATCGTGCCGATGGCCTGCTTGCCCATAGCGCACTGGTACGTGTTACGCGGGGACTGGTTGTGATGCGGGTACGGAATCAGGCCCGAGACGACGCCGAGAATCGTTACGGGATCGATCTCCAAGTGGGTCGTGCGGTCGCCAATCTCGCTTTCGTGCAGGGCAACCAGACAGTTGTTCTCTTCGTTCACATCCACGTACTCGACGCAGCCCTCGACGATCAGACTGCCCAGATCGCGCACACCGGCCTGCAATTCATCCAAATGGCGCTGCGTGAGGCGCGTGCGGTGGGTCTCAGGGTCGATCAGCAGCAGCGGACGGCACACACGTCCACCGTCCGAGGCGATGTAGACCACACGCTGCACGTCGTGGATCATGACGGACACGAACTCGCCGATCAGACCAGCACGGCGAATACGACGCAGACGAGTCACGAATACGCGCGGGTTCACGTGCGTGCCGATGATCACACCGTTCAAGATGACGAGGTAGTTGGACTTGTGGTTGATCTCTTCGCCCGAGCTGAGCGACACGTCGGTCACGCCGAGATCGAAGCACAGACGCTTGATCGGCCGGGCTTCTTCGTCGGAGGTGACGTGGCACAACAGCGCCAAGTTCTTCACGAGACCACAGGCTTCGCCTTCGGGCGTATCGGCCGGACACAGCATGCCCCACTGCGACGGCTGCAGCGAGCGAGGGCCGGAGACCTTGCGGGTCTTTTCGAATTGCGACGAGATACGCGTCATCATACCCAGAGCCGACATGTACGACAGGCGCGAGAGCACGTGCGTGACACCGGCACGGTCCATGCGGAAGCGCTTGAGCGTCCAGTTGCCCGTGGACAGCGCGTGGTAGAAGCCTTGGGTGATCGTGTCGGTTCGGATGCACTTGAGAATGTCGAAAACGGACGCGCGGTTGGGCTTGCTGAGGACCATGTCGGCCTGGCGCTTCAGGTCGCTGTTGAAGCGCTTGAAGAGATCTTCGAACAGCAGCGAGAGCAGCTGGCCTGCCAGCTCGAGACGCTTGTTGCCGTAGTAATCCTTGTCATCCAGCCGCGTGCGGTCTTTGTCTGTGTGAATGATGCGGCGGACGATATGCGCCACGTAGATGCACTTGAGGCGGAAGTTGTAGTCCTCGCAGGGCACGTGGTTGAGCACGAGGTTGGCCAGAGCCGAGCGTGCGGCGTCCGCCAGGTTCCGGTCGTGGTTCTGGTGGCTGTTGCCGCGATGGCGACCGCCAGTGGTGCCCATCTTGGTGAGCGCGTTCATCTTGGAGCCGATGTACTCGAGCGCCTGCAGCTGCGTGAAGACCTTGAGGTCCGACGCCTCCTCGAACGAGGCCGTGAGCGCGTCCGTGATGTCCGGCTCGCTGCCGATGAGCGACACGATCTCCTGGTCGCTCTCCATGCCCATGCCTCGGAACACGATGACGATCGGGATGTCGCTGCCGAACGAGTTGGACTTGAGGTAGACGCAGTTCTTGTTGATGAAGATGTTGGTGCGCGACTTGCGCTCGTGCGTGGACGACGTGATGGAGGCGCAGACGTTCTGCTTGGCGTCCTCCTCGATGATCACGCGGTTCTTGGACAGCTGCTCGTGGATGAGCACGACCTTCTCCACGCCCTTGACGATGAAGTAACCACCCGGATCGTACGGACACTCCTTGAGCTTGGCCAGCTCCTGCTCGCCCTTGTCCGCCAGCACGCAGTTGGCGCTGCGCAGCATGATGGGGATGCGGCCGATCAGCACCTTGTTGTTAGTCACGATCTTGTTGCCGCGGCGGTAGCGCACGCTCACGTACACGGGCGCGGCGTACGTGCGGTCGCGCAGGCGGCACTGGTGCGGCGTAACGGACGAGGACACGAAGGCCTCCTCGTCGATGGACGGCGTGCCGATCTGGATGTCGGTGTACTGCAGGAAGAACTTGGGGTCGGCGTCCGAGCGCACCATGTTGTTGGCCTTGGCGCGCACGATGTTCTTCATGTCGACGTTGGTGAAGTAGTCGAACGAGTCGATGTGCTGCTTCACGAGCCCGCGCAGCTGCAGGAAGTACGGCAGCAGCTTCCACTTGTCCTGCACGTGCTTCACGGGCTTGGATAGCTCCTCCAGCTGCGCCGCGTCCAGACCGGAGGCCATGGGCGGCAGCTCTCCAGCCGACGGCGCCATCTCTCTCTCACTGGTTGGATGGATGACTGGTGGATTGGATGAACCGGCGCACCAGACCAAGTTTAGGTGGTGGCTGCGCTTTATTTAGGATACTGGTGTGGACCACGTCAGAGGAAGTCAGTACCTTCGTGCAACCTTTTCAACCTACATCTTACCGGTTTTGGACTGGTATGATTGAGTGAGGACAGGCAGGCGGCACAAATGCGGCTGTCCTTCATGCATAAAAGCGTGGACTCCGATTCTGGTTATGTAAGATTGCTAGA
This sequence comes from Elongisporangium anandrum, assembly GCA_023337935.1. NCBI lineage: Eukaryota > Oomycota > Peronosporomycetes > Pythiales > Pythiaceae > Elongisporangium > Elongisporangium anandrum. The sequence goes on from JAADXR010000027.1 coordinate 35,917, forward strand.
TATGTAATGGAGCTGCGGCTCAAAAGATAGGAGTTCTTTGCTCGATCGGGCGCTGATAAGTTGCCACGAAGATCTTATCGTTCGTAGCAACGAGAGATGGACGGGTAAACTTATCCTCACGATAGGTTCATTCACCGATAGAAAATCTAAAGCCGGACTATAGTCCATTCCTTGACGTGTTAGATGAGCTTGCATTCACCTAACGATTTATCCTTTCACTCTGGACAGAATCGAGCCATTCGACGACGGTTGTTCCCAGAAAAAAAGAGTGGGATTCGTCAGCAAACGCATCGGCTGATTATTACTTTGACAAAAAGAGCACATACTCGGCATCCGATTTTTGGGGCCCACAGAGAAGGCGCTGCGCATGCCGAGGCATGCGGATTTTGGGGTTCACAGACAAAAGCTGAACTAAGCATTCACGTGCTGCCCAAAATAAAATCCATTTAATCGGTTGGATATGTGGGCTCAAACCGAGTGTACACGAGTTGCCCAGTTGCGTCAACTATTGGCGATCGAAACGACCTAACTTGCGTGCCTTTTGCTTCTGCTCGGTCCAGCGGCCTTCTATAATTATAGTTACCGGGCGTGATCGTCGTCCACAAGTGATGAAGCGACTGGTTTACGATTTGGGGCTTTTGCATAATCCTAGCAAAAAGTCCAGCAAAGTCTCCGACCACTCAGTAATACTGGGAAAACAACCACGAGGTTTTTCAGGCTGTGGGTAACCGTTTTTTCCATAGACTGCTTTTACAGGCTGAAAACCCTCTCAAGGCGAGCCGTTTTACTGGCAATCTTGGGACGCTGCACGTTTTGGCACCTAATCCGACGGTACTACTATCTCTGTCATCCGGTTATGAGCGGATCCACTCGGCGACTGTTCTTTGCGTGGCCCCCGGTCTCCTCACGTGACGTGACCAATTCCACCACAGAACCACCCGAGCCCACAGACGAAAAACGCCGAGAGCGCACAGTGCTTTGCCATGGCCTCGCTCCCGAGTCTCCCTGCCTTCCGGACGTTCTACGGGTCCACGCAGCTGCCTGCTGCGCGTGTCTTCCCCACCACCAGCGACCGCGGGCGATTTCCCTTGTCGCTCGATGTTCTCCATAGCGTTCCTCCCTTCAGCCGAAGCCAGCCCATCAGCTATCTATCGTCTTCCTCCGACGTCTCCCAGTCCTCGCAGCGGAGTGGCACCGAGCTCCACGTCAAGCTCGAGTCTCTTGATGCCGGTACTTCACGTTTGCGGGCGTGGCCGTCATCTTCGCATGGCACCAAGAGATCGCTTTTGAGCAACCCAACAAGCCCCGACGAAGTAGCGACCCCTCCTGAAAGGATGCAGACGTCGATGTCCTCCAGCTCACTCTTTTCAAGCTCGTCATCTGAAGGCGGATCGGTCGTCGAGTGGGCTCAAATAAAGCAGGCCAAGAAAGCCAAGCGCAAGGAGCAATGTCGAGTGAACCAAGCCAATTATCGTAAGCGCAAGCGCATGTATGAGAACCAGCTTGCTGACGAGATCAAGACGCTTGAATCCGAGATTCAAGATCTGAAATTAAGACGCGCCACGCTCGGCACAATGGCAACACCAGAACAAGGGCATTCCCAGGGTGCAACATCATATGCGCTTGGTGAGGCCGATCCAGAGCAAGCCATTAGAAACTTCTATTTTCAGCTTGGAGAAGCGAAGCCACAGGTTCTTCGTGGCAACACCGGAAAAGCGTGCGACATCATGTCGCTGTTCATCGCCCGGCAGAAAGATTTCGGCTCCATGAAAGAATTCCTGCACCAATGGGTCCGGTATCGAGACGGTTTTCAGCACTTCTACCTCACAGTGTGCTCCTCGAAGCAGCTTCAGGTGGGCAATCATGTGATCATCAAAGTTTTGGCGAAGCTTCATTTACAACTGCCTGATTCCAAAACCAACCGCGGTATACGACTAGCGTGCCCTGTGCACCAAGAATTCGAGTTCCACGCTCAGGAGCTCGTGCTTACACGTATATCTTCCGAGATCGACTGGATTGCTGGAGCAGCGAACGTCGCACAAAAACCCAAGAGCCCCGAAAACATTCTCTGTACACTAAACGAGATTCTTCAGTCTAGCGCCACGGCGCAGCCCGACCACTATGAATTCTAGAGCGATCCAACCGTATTCCTTCTCAAGTCAATTAGTATGCGCTTGCATATGTAGCGATGTCGATTCAATTAAATATCAAATCAAAAGCTACATACTCGTTAAAGTCGTCTCAACGTAATACGAAAAGACTCACAATACGGATTGCCATTCAGTCTTAGCTCGTTAATCAATGCACATCTCTTATGGCTTTAGTTCATGAACTGAACGAATAAATTTGGTGCTCCATGAACTGCTTCTGCTGCGTCCTTTGAGGCCGCACAGAACGATGAAATAACCAAGACCCTCAATTTTAGACAGTAATGACCGTGTTATCTCTTTGCTAAGATCTTTTTTTCATTGGACATTGTTAAGAGAATGATACTTTTTGGATCTTTATTCACACACCGGAGTCTAATATAAATACAAGATCATTGCTTAAAAATATTTAAAAAATACCGAAGGGTCGTAAATGTGTGAATCACATTGGAAAATGCTCATCAAGCGAGAGAAACTCACCAACAAAGTTAGCACAGCAATCCCACAGCATGTCAGAATGACTAACAGTTTCTGTTATGATACCCTATTTTTTAGTGATGCATTCAACAGCATGCAGGTCACACGAATCGATGGTGTTCAGCTTTTACGAGAAAAGCCGGTTACTTCCGATGAAAGTTTCGTCCGCGAAAGACCAAAGCTCTGCCGATTCCCCTGATTATAGAAAATTAAGGCTTGAAGTCTGAAACCACTGCTTAGATAACGGATCACGACGTTGCAACGTGCGATGTCGTGATGTTGCGATGATCGCAACAGCCCCTTCGGCTGTGTTCTCATACAAATAACCCCAGAATGCAGCAAAACACAATCTTACAACAATCCGGTTTCGGCGTGTACAGTATCGCAAGCATCCACCATTTCTATGCGCTCCTTGGCTCACAGGATCCCACAAAGAACAGGGGAAACCACTTCGAATCTTCTTCGTCACTTATCCTTTCCCCAAAACTAGTTAACAGAACTCGTTAGTTCCTGTACCCACCAAAATGCAGTGTACCGTACCGACACTCTGGGTTTTGGCGGGAAGGCTGTGATTGGCTGGCTGGCGGAGAGCTCCAGTCATTCACCGACTGACTCGCGTGTCAAAGGAACGAACTCATGGCTGCCAAGCGCATCGCTGTCGACCTGGCGGTCTTCGCCAGCCACGTCATCCCCGTCGTGCCGCGCGATGTGGTGCTAAAGGACCACGCGGTCATGGTGCAGGCCGGCCGCATCGTGGACGTGCTGCCGCGCGAGCAGGCCGCGCTCAAGTACGAGGCCGCGCAGACCAAGGACCTGCAGGAGCACATCCTGATCCCGGGCCTCGTCAACACGCACTCGCACTCACCCATGACGCTGCTGCGCGGCCTCTCGGACGATAAGCCGCTGTGCGACTGGCTGGCGCAGGACATCTGGCCCACGGAGGGCAAGTTCGTCGGCCCGGCCTTCGTCAAGGACGGCATGACCCACGCGGCCGCCGAGATGATCCGCGGCGGCACGACCTGCTGCAACGACATGTTCTTCTTCCCGCAGGAGGCCGCCGACGTCATGGAGCAGGTCGGCATGCGTGCCGCCATCGGCCAGTCCGTGCTCGAGTTCCCCACGCCGTACGCCAGCAACGCGCAGGACTACTTCGCGAAGGCCCTGCCGCTGCTGGAGAAGTACAAGAACCACGAGCTGATCACCATGACCATGGCGCCACACGCGCCCTACACGGTGAGCGAGGCCAGCCTCAAGCAGGTGGACGAGCTGTCCAAGCAGTACGGCGTGCAAATCAACCTGCACCTGCACGAGACCGAGGCCGAGTGCCACGACAGCGAGCACCAGGTCAAGTCCATGAGCTGCCACCAGAGCGAGCAGAAGCTGCGTCCGATCGCCAACCTCAAGCGTATGGGCCTGCTCTCCGACCGCATGATCTGCGTGCACATGACCCAGCTAACCGACGAGGAGATCCAGGACGTCGCTGAAGCCAAGGCACACGTCGTGCACTGCCCTTCGTCCAACCTGAAGCTGGCGTCCGGCATCTGCCGCGTGACGTCGCTGATCGAGAGCGGAGTCAACGTGGCTATCGGTACCGATGGCGCTGCCAGCAACAACTCGCTCAACATGTTCGCCGAGATGAAGCTGGCCGCCATCCTGGCCAAGGCTGAGTCCAAGACCGCCACCAGTGTACCGGCCTCCATGGCGCTGCAGATGGCCACGCTCAACGGCGCTCGTGCCATCGGCCTTGGAGACCAGATCGGCTCCATTGAAGTGGGCAAGCGCGCTGATTTCGTGGCTGTGGCTTGCGACAACATCGAACTGCTTCCCATGTACAACGCCATCAGCCACGTGGTGTACGTCGCCGGCCGTGAGAAGTAAGTGCTCTTGTGTATCTGTTGCTGCTGTGATGGTGATCGGAGCTCTAACATCTCGCCTCTTTGCTTTGCTCTCTTGCTGCAGCGTGTCGGACGTCTGGATCAACGGCAAGCACGTTCTGGACGAGCGCAAGCTCACGACCATCGACGAGGCGCAGGTCAAGACCAACGTGCGCTCGTGGAACGGAGACATCCTCGCCTTCAAGCAGACGCTGGACGCCGCCGCCCAGAACTGAGGTCCTTCCGATAGAATCCAGCCTGTCAATACACAATAGACCAACCATTGTCATGTGCTGTCCATGGTCGATGCCATAGATCAATGGCTCTCACTTCCTGACTGGAGGCACCTGGCTTTGGTCTCAGATGCGCTGTGATTGGCCAATCACGATGGTCCCATCTCACCTCATCCATCATCCTTCCCAAAGCCATCCGCCCCTCAGACCAGAGCTCATGGTCGTCGCAGTGGACCTCGTGGTCTTCGCCAGCCACGTCATCCCCGTCGTGCCGCGCGACGTGGTGCTGGAGAACCACGCGGTCGTGGTGCAGGCCGGCCGCATCGTGGACGTGCTGCCGCGTGAGCAGGTCGCCGCCAAGTACGCGGCCGCGCAGACCAAGGACCTGCAGGAGCACATCCTGATCCCGGGCCTCGTCAACACGCACACGCACTCGCCGCTGACGCTGATCCGCGGCATCTCGGACGACAAGCCGCTGTGCGACTGGCTCAACGAGGACATCTGGCCGGCCGAGGCCCAGTTCGTGAGCCCTGCCTTCGTCAAGGACGGCATGACCCACGCGGCCGCCGAGATGATCCGCAGCGGCACGACGTGCATCAACGACATGTTCTACTACCCGCAGGACATCGCGGACGTCATGGAGACGATCGGCATGCGCGCGGCCATCGGCCTCGTCGTGATGGAGTTCCCGTCCAACTACGCCAGCAACGCGCAGGAGTATCTGGACAAGGCGCTGCCGCTGCTGGAGAAGTACAAAAGCCACGACCTCATCACTGTCACGGTCGCGCCCCACGCGCCCTACACGGTGAGCGAGGAGAGCATGGCCAAGGTCGAGGCACTGTCCAAGCAGCACGGCGTCAAGATCAACATCCACATGCACGAGACTGAGGCCGAGTGCCACGACAGCGAGCACCAGGTCAAGGACTCCACGAGCTGCCACCAGAGCGACCAGAAGCTGCGGCCGCTGGCCAACTTCAAGCGCCTCGGCCTGCTCTCCGACCGCATGATCTGTGTTCACATGACGCAGCTGACCGACCAGGAGATCCAGGATGTGGCTGAGGCCGGCGCCAGCGTGGTCCACTGCCCGACGTCCAACCTGAAGCTCGTGGCCGGCATCTGCCGCGTGACGTCGCTGCTTGAGAAGGGCGTCAACGTGGCGCTCGGAACGGACAGCGTGGCCAGCAACAACTCGCTCAACATGTTCGCCGAGATGAAGCTGGCCGCCATCCTGGCCAAGGCCGAGTCCAAGACCGCCACCAGTGTACCGGCCTCCATGGCGCTGCAGATGGCTACGCTCAACGGCGCTCGTGCCATCGGCCTTGGGGACCAGATCGGCTCCATTGAAGTGGGCAAGCGCGCCGACCTCGTGGCTGTGGCTTGCGACAACATCGAGCTGCTTCCCATGTACAACGCCATCAGCCACGTGGTGTACGTCGCCGGCCGTGAACAGTAAGTGTTTAGCTCATGCATGAGACTGAAGTCCAGCGTCCTAACGTGGTTCTCTCTTCTTTGTATAGCGTGTCGGACGTCTGGATCAACGGCAAGCACGTTCTGGACGAGCGCAAGCTCACGACCATCGACGAGGCGCAGGTCAAGACCAACGTGCGCTCGTGGAATGAGGATGTGCGCAGCTTCCACAGCGCCATCAACAAGCAGAACAGCAAATAGGCTCGGTGCAACTTGGCGACGATACGAGTCAGAATTCAGATCACAATGCATACTATTGAGGCGCACTGGTCTACGTTAACTACACGTCTTCGTCACTGCTGCTCAGCATGTCGTTCAGAAGCAGATCGTCCAGCAGTTCCTTGCTCGCAAACGCGGGAATCTGCCACTGGAAAGACCCGATACTGACTGGCGACTGGCCATTGTTCTCGCTCACTGAGGCATCTTCGTCAACAGGCTCAAAGTCCCATTCGTACGGAGTCTCACTCAGTCCGTCCTCCTCAAATTCTGAGATCTCTGGCGCCGGGAACCACATCGTAGAGCCAGAACCTTTGCTCTCGCGGACTTCCTCTCTGTTGTTGCTCGTGCTGCTAGCGGAGACGGACCGCCTTGTCCGATAGCAATAAGGCGTGGGTTTCTTGGCAGCTGCCGCTCGCGAGATCGCTCGCTGATTGGCTTTCGCTCGAGCCTCTGCAGCGATTTCGGAGCTGGTCCGTTCCTGCTCCATGAGCCGCTGCCATTCTTCCTCACGCAGTTGAGCATTCAGTCTCCGTTCGGCCTCTTTCTGCCTCCGAATCCGCTCCTGACGCTCCGTTTCTTCAATGCGGCGACGCTCCGAAGCGAGTGCGCTGGATTGCTCTAACAGCTGCGCCAGCTCTTTCTCCAACGCTGCCTTGTTCTGAGACAGAGTCTCGACGGTCTTCTGCTGCTTGTCATTGCGGTCTGTCTGTCGCAGCGTCTGCGCTTGAAGCTTGGCCATCTCCAGCTGCTTCCTCCGTTGATCCTGAACGAGCTCTTGCTTGAGTTGCAAGTCCACGAGCATCTGCCAGAAAGAACACAAGAGGTTACTGTCTGCTTGGCTACCACTTCGTGCGCATTAAACGTACCTGGTTGCGCAGCGTTTCCTCCATGGATTTCAGAAATCCTCTCTGGCTTGGAGCCTTGGCTTCCTCATCAGTCGAAAGAGCTGTCGCGTCAGCTTCTTCGTCCGTTTCTGGTCCAGATCTTGGCATCATGGGCGATCTCTGGGATAAACTCCTCGTAATGGATGGCACTGACGAGGGGCGAGTGCTCTGGGGCGTCGCAGGAGGCTTGGTCTTGATCCGAATGGCCTCAATGCGCCGCATCTGCTCCTGGATCCTGCTCCTTTGCGCGTCTCTGGCCTCCTGTTTCGCCTGCTGCTCCTGCATTCCCTCCAAATGAATGCGTCGTGCGCGTTCCTGGGCCAGCGCAAGAGCAGCAGCGACCTTCTCAGCCTTCTGCTCCGCCAGCCTGACCTCATCGGCCAAGGAGCGCGCCTGCTGACTCGAGACGGAAGCTCTTCGTTTGAGTTTGCGTCGCTGGATGGGTCGCTTGGGCTTTCGAGAGGCCGATACAGACGCTTCATCGTCACGTGATTGACTCTTGGTGCTGTGGCTTCCACTGCTCTCTGGTGGAGCAAGCTCGTTTGGTGCGTAGCTGCTCGCGTGCCAACGTGAGACAGCATTGGCTTCGTCTTCCTGGTTGTTGCCAAAGATCTGACCCCACGACAGGTCTCTGCGAGGGTTCTTATCCCCACTGGCACTCGGTTTGCATCCAGTCTCAGTACGCTGTGGAGCGATGGCTGATGCACCCGCGCGTCCAGGGACGGCGCTGTCGCTCGGCCGGCGACGCACGAGCGATGGCGGCGGCTGCTTCATGGGTCTCTGCGGCACGCGCACCACCACAGACACGCGCTGCTGATTCTGATTCGGCTGCTGGTTGGCTGCATATTGAGCCGCGTACGTCTGTCGCGTCTGCAGCTCCTGCGCTGCAAAGTACTGTCCAATCTTCTCCAGCAGGTCGGCCATCTTCCTCTGAAGCCATCGCGTCCTTTCGAGTACTTGCATTAGTGTGCACCACACAAACTCCTGCATCGGCTTTTCGTATCCGGATATACGGTATACTCCTCTGCCTTGGTCGGACCGGCAGCCATCAGAGCCATGGACCTGCTGGGCGTGGTGGACCTGCGCCACGACGTGGACGACGACGCGCACGACCACCACTCGCTGCTGGACTCGGCCTCGGCGCTGGACGGAGAGTCCTCTCTGCGCGAGGACGACAGCGTGGCGCTGCCTGGTGACAACGAGGACGACGACGAGAGCTCGCTCCGGCAGTTGTCCCTGCGCAGCGGCAAGCGACGCAAGATCGGCAAGACGCTGCAGCTGCTGCTGCTGCGCAAGTACGTGCAGTGCGCCAAGCAGTGCGGCCGCATCCCAGACCGCATGACCACGGAGCATTTGCTGGACGAGGGCTACGACGAGTTCTACTTCCAAGGAGGCAGTCTGAACGAGCCGCGATTGGGCTACACCGCGTTTCTCAAGCTCGTGCGCAACCGCAGAGGCGAAGTCATGCGCCAGGCGCGCGATCTGCACCCCTTGGCGCACGGGTAGAGTGCTCTCAGGCGCTGCGTTGGCTTGCGTTCTCTGTGCTAACGCGTTCTTTGATGGACAGACGCGCTGGGAGTCGCCGCCACCAGAAGGAGCAGGTCGAGATCCGCTCGCTCATTGAGGAGCTGGAGCGCGTGCGACAGAGCCATCTACGCAGTCCGCTGGACTACGAAGTGCTCGATGCCAGCGAACTGCGCTCGGAACACTCTGAATCCGCCGGCTCTGCTGCCACTAAGCTCCTGGTGCCTTCGCAGGCGGCTCCTGCTGCTGCTGTGGCTGCTGGCGCCCCGGCCGCCGGCTCTGGGCGAGAGGACGTGCTGTTCTCTCGGGACAAGCTGGACCTGCTGCTGCGCATGGCGCAGGAGACGCTCAACGCGCAGAAGAAGATCCTGGCCGAAGTGCGCGCCATCGAGCAGCGGCTGGACATGTAATGGTGGTGTGGCCCACACCAACTGCCTCTTGGCCGTGTTTTTTCTCTATTCCTGACCAGAGAGTGGCACTCGCGCTCGGAAGAGCGAGACGCAGGCCATGGACACGCCCCTAGCGGCCACGGAGGTGCGTGCGACTCGGCTTGAGAGTGCGGAGGCCGCTGCGGCTGCGAAATCCCGGCTCTGCGGCTTGAATCCGAGCAGATTGGACTCACTTGGGCCATGGATACCACAGGAACTGCCTCCGATCACGGCCAAGAAGCTGTCGATGGAGGAGCCAGTGCCCAAGGAGGCGACGGACACAGAGACGGAGGCCGGCAGCCCACCGGCGGCCCCGACGTCCTCTGGATGGGGAGCGAATGCGCTCGAGATGATGAAAGATCGCGCCACGTTGGCCAAGAACTCGCTCACGCCGCAGCTTCAGAACATGCGCGAGATGACGTCCAAGAAGTAAGATCCAGTACTCAGAGGATCTGTCTCCCTGTGGAGATGACTCACGCTCTGCTGTTGTGTCTGGGCAGACTGGAGAAGTACCAGCCGTCGATCAACAAGGTCAAGTCGTCCGCCTCCGCAGGTGAGCAGCCATCTCGACGGTCTCATGTAATGATCCACGGTCTCACTTACGCTTGTGATGCCTTAGCTGCTGTGATCGGCCGCGAACGGATGCAGCCAGCCTTTAGTCGCGTGAGAGAGGGCTCTACGCAAGGTACGCGCGGTCTTGTGCATGGACTTAGGAATCGCATTGACTCCTCACTCTTGCACAGGATGGTCGATTCTAAAGACGAAGCTCGCGTCGGCTGCGCCTGTAGCGGAGAAGATCCAGACCATGGGCATCCACGTGGTTACAGACTTGCTGGGCGACTCGAACATCGAGGTTTTGTTTGTGGACGACCCGGTGCAAGCCAACGCCCGCTTCCTTGAGAGCTACAAGGTCGTTCCTACGGAGACGTCGATGTTCAGTCGACTGCGCCTTGGTACGTTTCAATGGATCGCTCCTGCTGCATTGAGTTGCTAATTGAGTTGTTGTCATCAGCTAGAACCATGAGCAACAATAGCATGAGTAGTGTGGCGAGCACCCGAGACAGCTCTGGGAGCACCAATGGCAGCAATCCGGCGGAGCAGTGTTTTGCGAATTCGTATATTCTGGGCACCGTGCTGCTCTTTTGCGGCAACGTACAAGATCTTGGACGCATGACGATGGTGAATTCGACCTGCCGCGCTTTCATTTCGTCAGAAGCTCGACTGTGGCGATTCTGTGTGCGATATGGCGAGATGCCAGCGGCCATCCGCTTTCGCTTCTGGGAACACGTGGCGTCGTAAGTTGGTCATGTTGTATGCTGTTGTAATCACCCATATTGACGCTCTTCTACCGTACTGTAGCGTCCGCACTCTGCGTGAATCTTCGGAGTTGGACTTTGATACGTACTTGCAGATGGCGCTTTCTAAGGGCGAGTCGACTGAACTGATCTTGACAGATGTGCGACGCACGTACGGCCGCGTGGCGCCTCACAAGCGCTCCTTCAAGGACCACATTGAGCCGGTCGAAGACACCGAGGAAGAGCTAATCAACCAGTTGAGCTCTATTCTGCATGCTCTCTCCGGCCGGTTCCCAGACGTTGGCTACTGCCAGGGCATGGACTACATCGCTGCCCATATGCTCGATCACGTCAAGAAGAGCAATGAAGCTCAGGATATAGCACTAATGGTAGCCAAGGCCAACAAAATGCCTAGCAGTGAAGAAAGCGAGGATGGTATGCCCCCACGAAGCCCCGAACGATCCAGCAAGGCTGCAGCGACGCAGGAAGAAGTTGAGATGGCGTTCTGGATGCTCGTCAGTCTGTTTGAGAACTATGGCCTGCGCCACATGTTCTCGCCGGGACTGCATCGTCTGCATCAGCAGTGCTTCCAGTACCAACGACTCTTTGAACTCGGTCTGCCAGAGTTGGCCGCTCACTTTGAACTTGAAAAAGTGGTGGTGGAGATGTTCATCGTTGGTTGGTTCCAGACGCTGTTTCTGTATTTAAACGCGCTGCCGCGGGAGACGCTCGACCGCATCTGGGACATCTTCCTCATGGAGAACAACTGGAAGATCATGCAACGCGTGGCGCTGGCTGTGCTGCAGATTTCGGAGCCTTCCATCGCGAACAAACCTATCGATGAGGTCATGCAGTTTCTCAACACCTTTGGCGGTCAGTCCAAGCAGCTTCTCGCTCCCGAAGCCCTGCTGCCAAAGGCACTGTCCATCAAAATTACGAACTCCATGCTCACAAAGCTGCAGAAGCAGCACTCCAAGCGCAAGAAGAGCTCACCGGAGCTAAGAAACTAGGCCATATCCTCATTTGGCAGGCAAAGATGAAGAGCGATAGGAAAGAGTGAAGTCTGGTAGTTGTATGGTCCGTCGTGGATGCAGTAAAGCAAATAGCCCTTTGTGTCGTTAGCTTCTCGGGGGCATTTCTGAATGCAAACGTCATTTTTTCATTGTCTCTAAGAACGCAATTAGACTGACTCGGTGATCTCGTCCACAAAGATCCCGTCTACTCTGACACCGACCGTGCCTTCGGGCAGCACGACTGTTTCCATCACGTAAGACGACGTAGTCGTGGTTTCTTGCGCTGATGTTTCGATCTGCAAGGAGACAGATGCTTCAGCTGAGGCCTCATTGACATCATCTCCTTCAACCGCAACGATTGTTTCCTCAGTTGGAGACGGAACTTCAGGTTCTAGTGCTGGAGCTACTGGAGTTAGCGGAGGTGGAGGCACCAGACCTAACTGGTCCTTGACGTGAGGACACACTTCCTCGATAAGCGCCGAGCTTTCATCCAGCAAGGTTTGTCCCGTTTCTTCGTTACTCACTCGCTCCAAAATTTCTTCAGCCTTGAGCACCAGCAGCAGATTGTACAGTGACTGGAGTGTGGTTTCAAATACGACGATCGCATTGGATGAGACGTGCGGGGCGCCTGGCGGTGGCGGACTCGGTGCGCTGACAATCGCGAGTTTGTTGGCAAGACGCCGAAGCACGTTCAGCCAGAGCTCACGGAAGTGAGGCAGCTCCATGAGCACATTCAGGTTATGCAGGAACGTCTTGGACAACAACGTGACGCTGTAAAGCGATGCATCCTTCGAGTGACGCCAAATGCCTTCGTTCACTTGATCATCAAACGCGAAAATGACTTCCTCAAAGCAGGTCTTCCACGTATCCTTGTCAACAGGCACACCGGGCTGCAACAGAGAGTTGTGCAGGCATTCCCACGCCGTCTTGGCGATAGGAGCGCGGTCGTCGTTCAGATAGCTCAGCATCACTCGCATGACCTCGAGCCAGACCTTTCCATCCATTCGGTACGCGCTGTCGCTGTTTGCGAGCCCCTGAAGCAGGCGAAGAGCATCCACCGAATACGGTGTGCGATGACGCACAAAGCGCAAACAAATCGCGATCCAGAGCGTAACATTCTCATCATTCAAGTGACCACCTTCAGCCAATAGGTTCACACTCTCCCAACAAAACACACGGGCATTCTTGTACTCGACCACGTTCTCCAAAATACTCAACAGCACGTGCCAGTCGTGGAAATCGTGCATATACACGAGATTAGCCTTGAGCAGCATGTTGATACCCGAGGCCAGACGGTCTCCGAGAGCCTTGTACATGTCCTCGTCCATAGTCATAAGTAGGTCAAGCGTGGTCATAAGCTTCGGACGAAGCTTGTCATCGTGGAACAAACGAATGCTCACGCGCAGAATGTGCACCACGACTCGTTCGACCAGGCCTTGCATGTGCAGCTCGTTCAGCGGCGTTGACAGGATCCGCTTGGCGTACATGTGGAAGGAGTCCCACAGGTTGAGGGGCAAAATACGATGGGCATTGACAAGAATAACGTCCACACTGAGCTCGAGCACCAATATGGCATTTTCTTGGAGCATGGCATCCACACCACCGCTGGATGGCTGCAGAATGCACTTGAAGGGATCACGACAGGCCAGCAGCGTCTCCAGAAGACTCATGAGCGATTTCTCCTGCAGCTTTCGTGCCATGCGCAGCCAGTTTTCTTTCTCCAAGAGCCCATCACCAAGCTTAATGACCTCGTCCCGCAGCATCTTGTTCACAGCCGAGAAACTTTCGTCCACTTTTTCTTCTTCAGCCCACAGATACGACGACAACGAATCCCACAGCGAGCCGCTTGATCCAGGAGCTCCACCATTGACGTTGTTGGAATAACCATGGCTACCTTGACTCATGCTCTTCATGCGGCTACGCAGAGCTGCCTGACGCTCTGCGAGGCGTCGAGATCGCTCGCGGGTCTTTCCAGAGAGTCCCGTAGCGCTACCTTGCGCTCCAGCAGAAGACTGAGCCGCCTTGGGTGACGAGCTAACGGATGAAGCACCGGTTCCTTGGATTGGAGGCAGCGGGACTCCGCGTGAGTCCACGAAATCGTCCATTTCTACCAGTGAGGTTGGTACGACATCCAGCTCATTGAACATTAACACGCACTCAACCACGTTCGCCCATCCCTTGCGGAACGATCCGTGGCGATTCTGCACAAACTGGAATAACACCTTGAGCGAAAGTAGTGCACGTCGTGTGCGGGCACCCTTGACTCGATCCTCCTCGATTGCCAGCATGGCACCGCTCGTGAGCCCCTCGGAACCAAGAGAATGGTCGTGAAGGTGGCCACCAGCTGTGTCACTGCTGGCGCTCCTTGAACGAGGCAACCCGCTGGTGTTTGCATTCATTGAGTAGGAAGACATTGGACGCTTTAACGCCGCACCGGAGCTTGGAGGCAAGTACACCTTCTCACCGCTCAGAATACCGTGGGCAAAGGTGAGGAAGTAGGACGATAGCGAGCCCATGATCTTGTTAAAGAGGTCGCTCATGTCATAGTACAGCGCAACCCGTGCGCAGTTACTCAGTCCTTCAAGTGCTCGTTCCATGTTTGTTCGATCGCAGGTTTTCTCAAACGCCAACAGGATGCTTTGGATCGTGGTCTCCGAGATCAGATTGAACATGTCTTTCTCGTACAGTCCAGCATGCAGCTTCAGAATGCTTGAGTTTGACGTGAAACTTGCACCCACAACGTTCTCTGAGCGCTTAAGCACGCCATCCCATTGCGTCGAATACCGGTCAACAGCAGAAAAAGACGCGTCCATGAAGTCGGAAACGTCATGCTGCATCTGGATCTGGCATTCTTGAATGTTGTGGTACAGACGCGTCAGATACTCTGGCGGCAGATCTTGACCACCATTAATACCGCGATTGTTCCGGATAAACTCCTCCAAACTCATCTTCTTTGCGATGTGATCTGAGTGCAGATCCGTATTCAGCATAATAATACTGAAGGCCAAGACGTAGGCGGCGTCAGCATCAGCCAACGGACCCGAGCCAACTGATTGCATGTAGAATTGCTTGGAAAAGGCTTCCATCATTCGATCAATCTTCTGTGCTTCGCCTGGAAGTCGGAATTTGGCCAGGAACATGCGAAGGCCTTCATCCAGCGACGCCGAGTCTCGGAAATCAAACATGGCCACGTAAGCATCGCGCACAGCCGCATTGAACGGGTATTTCTCAGGCGGACCGTCGCCTATGTAGTCACCGATCAGCGTCTTGTTAAGGCCCGGCGTATGCAGCAGGAAGGACGCGACAGCCTCTGGTGTCAGTTTCTCGGGCAGTAATCCGATCTGCTGGGAGAACGGGATCCAGTTCTTCTGGTCCGTGTTAAACTTCTCAGCCGCTAGCGCGTACCGCTTTTTGGCTCGCTTGCGCTGCTGCAAGACTTCGGCTGTTCGCTCGCGCGCTGTGTGGAGCCAAGCAAGCTGATCCCCCGGTGCATCGCCTGCCTCCGAGTCGGAATCCGATTCGCTCGCAGACATGACCATGTTCATGAGGTCGCGTACCGACGACATGGGCGAGATATCATCCAGTGGGTGTTCATTCGGTGCGTTAGCACCGGAGGTAAACTTCGCCAGATCAGACCCTTGGAGCGAGAGCACACCATCAATAGCCTTGGACGTGGCCACGGGCGCGGTATTCAGTGGACAGCGACGTGCAATAGACTCGACTACGGCCAGCAATCCTTCCAGGCAAAGCAGAGTGAGTGCATTCAAAGAGCCGTCGGCGCTCTCCATGGCCTGGCAATTGCGCGCGAGCGACTTGCAGAGCACTTCAAACAGGTTCGTGCAGTGTACGTCGCAATCGTAGTTGATGTACAGATCGAGCATGAGTGCAGGTTCGCGGCAGAACTCAAGTAGCGACTCGAGCGCCAGCTCCTTTTGCTCGTCGGAGCACGATCTCGAGTCGATGATGCGCATGTGCACGCTCGTGAAGAAGACTTCCAGCTGCACTTTCAGATGGTCCTTGATCGAGTTGAACAGATTGAACACCACGCGCAGGATGAGCGAGAGAATCGCGAGCTCGTCGGTCTCGGAGTTCTGGAGCAGGAACTTGGACAGATCGCCCTGCAGCACGGACACGAGGCACGGATGGTTGCCCAGTCCCGTTCCAGCCGTCTCGAGCACGATATTGATCAGCCGCAGGCCGAACACGCACGTGGCGTCGTCGTTGGCCGTGGGCGAGATCAGGCTGGCGAGAAAGTGCAGGATCTGCTCCAGAAGCGGGATGCCGTACGGGCCATTGCGCTGCTTGGCGCCCAGAGTCTCCTCGTCCTCCTGCGCGTCGTCTTCGTCGTCGCTCTCGTCATTCTCAATGGCTTCCTCTTGTTCCCGTTCGAACTCGCTGCTGTCTTCCTCCAGCACCAGCGCCAGGTCCGACGCTCCGCGGTGCTTGCTGGTCTTCTTCGCAGCCCCTGGCGCTCCTCCATTCGCTGGTGTCTTGGGCTCAATGGCGTCAATGCGGTCGAAGACCGTGAGAATCAGATGCGCGAGCGTGTTCTCGGCCGCTCGACACAGATGCAGCGACGATCGCGGTTGGCAGCTGATGCTGTAGCAGAGCTGCACCATTTTCCAGATGTTGGGGCCAGAGATGAGATGGCCGGCCTCACTGCGTACGCTGTATTCGACCAGCTCCAGCAGCTTCATGAGCACGGCCTCGTCGTCGTTGCGGTGGGTCTCCTCGAAGCGACAGCGCGCCACGCAGCAGGCGATGCGGTTGATGGCCACGTCGGCGCGCAGCGACTCGCTCGTGATGAGCCCGTAGAGCAGGAACTTGTTGAGGCTGGAGATGGCGGCGCCCGTGATGAAGCCGCTGGTCTTCTCGGACTCGATCACCATGATGAACGGCAGCAGGTACGTGACCGTGTCCACGTCGGCCAGGTCCGTGACGCTCTGCAGCTCGTAGTGCAGCTGCTTGAAGGCGCGCATCATCGGGCTCTGCGTGGACGCTGGGATCTCGTGGCGGAAGCGGTCCGTGGACGCCCAGCGCGCGTTGACGCGCATCATGGAGAGCACATTGTGGATCTCGCCCTTGACGCAGTTCATGGCCAAGAGTCCCTCCCTCCCTTCGGCCTCAATGCAGATCTGGATTGAATGAGGAGCTCTTCTGGCGGAGTCGACTCGAGTCGGTTAACGAGCCAAACACAAGCCGCCACGTGGGGTGATTCAGAATTTGGTGCAGAGTTTACCGTATACCGCGTACCGATTCCATAAATAAAATAAAAATCCATAAATACACAAGTTGCCGTACCGCCGTATTACCGGTATTCCGTGTTGCCGGTTTCGGTATCTTTGGCGGGAGGGGGAAAACATGGAAAAGGTCCCTTGCCGCATTTTCGAGAATCCGCACTCGGCGATTCTTTCCTGCGGCTCAATGGACACGGCGATCGACTCTGCGGCACTTCCGACGGAGCCCACGGCCACGGAGACCGCTGCTGTGGTTGCTATCGAGGTGGAGGAGACCTCTGTGGTCGTTATTGAGGCTGTGACGAAGGCGGAAGCGACTGCCGAAGCCACGGACGAGGCAGTTGCCAAGGAGACCGAAGCGCCGCCGCCGACTTTGAACAAGCGAGTGAGCAGCAAGCGGCTCAGTGCCAAGGCTCGAGCGGCTATGGAAGCAGCCAAGAAGGAGGAAGAGCAGGCGCTGATGATTGCCAGCATCGACCACTCGTACTTGAGCTTCCTGAACAAGCGCCTGCGCTCGAACAAGAAGAAGCTGGAGAAGATCAAGAGTCTGGAAACGGCGCGATCGGAGGAAGGAAAGGTATGTAGACATAGCCAATTGCAATGGCTATTGCATGTTGGATACTGAAGCGAATGCAATGGGTCTAACTGGTCTTATTATGCGCGATAGATCTTGAATGAGCAGCAGCTGGAGCTCGTGGGCACTAAGGCCGTCCTGGAGAAGCTGATTGCAGAAATGGACGGTCTGCGTGAGCAATTTATCGAAGTCTATCTTCAGGTTAGTAGTATAGTTGGTGCATGACACCAATGGCTGCTTATTGACTGGTTCTGGACTGCGACAGGAGGAAGCCAGTAAGAAGGAACTCGCAGAGAAGCTCGCAGCTGCCGAAGCTGCAGCAGCCAAAGCCGCCGCCATTGCTGCCGCTGCGATCTCATCGACCCCTGCCGTTGTGGAAACGAAGGTAGTCGAAGAGCTCGTTGTCGTAGTCGAAACAAAAGCTGAAGTTGAAGCCGAAGTTCCAGTTGAAGCGGCGTTGGCTACCGACAGCAAGCCGGAGGAGAAGCCTTTGAACGCGTTCGAGCACGTGGAAGACCTGCTCAAGACCTTGCATGTTGTGAATCTGTACAATGCGCTCGGCAAGGAAATCCCCATGGTCTTGGACTTTTTCGCCAAGGTGCTGCTTGGCAACACGCGCCCGCCGGCTGAGCTGTCGTACGAAGAGAACTTGGCCGAATCGCTTGAAGAAGCGCGCAAATATTTGCTGCGAAGCGATAAGATCGTGGCGTGCGAAACGTCGTACCGCGACTTGCGTGACCTGGTCGAGCATCTGACCAAGAAGCAGGAGCAGCAGATCCATGATGCTGCTGTCGCCGCGGCTGCTGCTGCTGGACAGTCAGAGGTCGTCGCTCCGCAAGCACAGGATCTTCCCCATATTAACTTCTTCACCGAATCGCAACTGGAATCGACTGACTCGAACGAAAGTGTCAACGGAGACGACGATGAAGAAGACGTGGACATCACAGACGACAAGGAGAGTCTCCACGCCGCTGGTCCCGAGGAGATTGAGCTGCCTGTGGAGGAGCCAGAGGCTGCTGACAACCAGTCGAGCGAAGCTCCCAAGTCAAATCATGAAGAAGGAAGACCCAAGTCGAAGCGTGTGCCTTCGGGTCGCAAATCGGCGTGGAACCGATCGAAGTCGCGCACTGCGAGTCCCGACGCCAACTCGGATGACCAGCAACAGCCACGTCGTCGCACGTCTGGAACCCGATGGAAGCAGCAGCCCAATAGTAACAATAGCAACAACAACAATGGCACGGACGGAACTGCCAAGTCTGCCCCAGGAAGCAAGCCCCGCCGTCCGCGTGTCCAGCGCAATCCCAACGACGAAAACACTGGCTCATTCAACGCGAATCGCTCCAAGGACGAGCGTCAGCCGCGCTCGGAACGCACGCAGTACCAGCCGCGCCAACGCAGCGAGAAGGCTGCCCCACGTGCCTAGCAGCGATCAATATCTGTAGGATTCATAGCGACGTACAGTAGTAGCCGGTCCTAACATATCGAGATAATGGAAACGCACCATTTGGTATCAGATTTCCCTATTGCTCTTGTAGAGGAAGATTCCGATCTGATATAAATCACCAAGCCAAGAGAGAATGAGGAGTCGCTGGGCGTTCGGCCTGGCCGTGCTGCTGATGGTGCTCAAGACCGCCACGTGGCTCGTGCTGCTGGTGCATCGCACGTCCAGGGCGCTCAACGCCGCGTACCTCGTGACGCTAGCGCTCATGCTCTGGAGCTTCGTGCTCTCGGTCTCCGTCCAGCCCCGAGCCCGTCGGCCGCTGGACACGCGCGTGCGCGATCCCACGCTGGTCTCGGCCACCGCGTTCGACCCGGAGAACGACCCGAACGCGCGCTACTGCGAGCGCTGCGACGCCTGGAAGCCGCGCTTCGTGCACCACTGCTCGGTGTGCGGCCGCTGCGTGTACCGCATGGACCACCACTGCCCCTGGACCAGCAACTGCGTGGGCTGGAACAACAAGAAGTACTTCCTGCTCTTCCTGCTCTACACGTCCGCTTGCACGCTGCTGTTCAACGCCATGCTCTGGGCGCCGCTCTGGGGAAGCGACGCGCCCGCCGTGCAGACCACGGCCACCTCGTGGCTGCAGCTGTCGTGGCTGCTGTCTGTAGTCGTTGGCAGTGTGCTGGCCGGCTACTTCTGCTTCCATCTCTGGCTGCTGCGACGTGGCCAAACGACGCTCGAGTTCCTCATCAGCCAGCACGGAGAGCTCGCGAAGCGGTCGCTGTGGTACAACCTGCATGTCTATTGCGGCAGGAATGTGTGGAGCTGGTGGCTGCCAGTGCCGCCTGCATTGGACGCCACGATGGGCGGCGAAGACGAAGACTTCGAAGCGCGGCAGCAGCTCGTGGTGTGAGCAGGAACGCAAGGCAGACAACCGAGAAGTGCTCTCCTGCATCGTCTAGCTGTATAGATCTAACGCAATTAAAGAGAGTGTACGTGTGTTCACTTGTCCTTCTTCTTGTCTTTCTTCTTCTTCTTCTCTTTCTTGCGCTTCTTGCGCTCCTGCTGGAGCTCCTCGAACGTGGAGCGGTAGCCCGCGAGCTTGGACTCGTACAGCTGCTCCAGCTCGATCGCCATTTGGTGCACGGGCTCGCCCACGCGGTTGAACGTCTTGGCGTTGGCCACCATGAGCTTGATGTCCGTCGTGAACTGGTCGATGCGCGAGTACTCGGCCTTTTCCACTTTCTCCTGCACGGCACCGAGAGAAGAGAAGATCAGTTTCAGAGCTTGAGGCTACGACAGCAGCCATTGATAGCGAACCTTCATGCGCGTCAGATCCATGGGCTCCTTGACGAAGTCAAAGTAATTCGGCACGCCCAAGCGCTTGCAGTTGTCTCGTGTGATTTTCTAGCAGAGCAGAAGCGGATTCAATCAGCTCAGCGTGCCTCAGAGAAAAACGAACCGGTGCGCTTCAAAAACCTGAATGAATGGATTGCCGGCCTTGCCACTGACGATCCAGCCGGCCCACGTGAGCCCCCTCAGCTCCGTGACCAGCGGCGCCAGCAGACTCTGCAGCACGGACGCGTCCTCTCGCTCGCGCTTCTTCTTCTTCTTCTCCTTCTTCTCCTTGCGGTCGTGCTCGTCCTTGGCCTTGCCCTTGAGCTTCTCGTCCAGCATCTGCCTCTCCTTGTGCGTCGGCGGTGGCGCATGGATCAGACCCTGCGATTTGTCTGCTTAACAGGCAGCACAACAACATGGGGAATCAGCCACCAGACATCGCTCCTGCTGCTGGAGACTCGGACGTACGATCTTTGAGCGGGTGAAGCACAGGACCAAGCTTACTGGCCGGCGGCAGCTGCAGTGCGCTCTTAAGTGTCGCATCCGGCAGCGTCTCGATCGGTCGGTCGAATGGGACGCCCTGCAGCAGCGACAGCAGCGACCCGCCAGGCGCGGCGGCTTCCACCTTGGCCGTCGCTTTGTCGCCCACGCCACGCAGCAAGTGATGGTAGGTCGTCGGCAGTTTGGTCCCCGCGAGCTTGGCATGCGGCACCTCGAGGTCGTAGTGCTTCATGAGGTCAAGGTACTGGACGCCATCCGACTCGACTGAGCAGCACAACAGAGCCACAGGAGACAGAGACAGGAGGCAACCGCATGAGCGAACAGCTACGCAGAGCGAAAAAGAGCGAGGACACGAGAGAGAGAGGCACTCACTGTTCTGCGAACCACGGACCAGATACAGATCTGCCGGATCCAGTGCTACACGTCACGACAGAGCAGAGAGCTGTGAGCGCTTCGTAGAGACAGAGAGACGTCCGGAGCTCTCACTCGTACCAGGCGCCATTTCCCGCTCGGCTCCAAATCGCATTTAACTGCAGCTGGATAAACGCCTCTCACATAATGTGCACCACACTACAGTACTTATTTGTCCTAAAATAAGGTTCCACCGCCATTGGCGGAGTGAGCCATTAGCAAATGGCGCAGCAGGGAGGAGCGACGGCCATGCGCCGAGTGTTCGCGGCTCTGGGCACGAATCTGGGCGACAAGCTGTCGAATCTGGAGGCCGCCATCGACATGCTCACGGAGCTGGCCGGGCCTGTGCTCAACACGTCGCGTCTCTATTGCACGGCGCCGCAGTACGTGGAGGACCAGCCGTCGTTCTTCAACCTGGTGGTGGAGCTTCAGACGCAACTGGGGCCGGAGGAGCTGCTGGGCGCGTTCAAGACCATCGAGCGAGAGATCGGGCGCGTCAAGTCCATTCGGTACTGTCTGCTGTCGTTGTGGCTTGGATACGGCTCTAGATCATTGTCTCATTGCGCTGTCTGCAGATGGGGACCTCGACTCATCGATGTGGACATTCTGTACTACGAAGACCTGGCAATGTCCACCGAGACGGGCGAAGGACCGCTCATCATCCCGCACGAGCGCCTTCACGAGCGAGACTTTGTGCTCGCGCCGCTGTCCGATCTGGCGCCAGGTGAGCTACGAAGACTTGTATCAATTGGTATTTGGTCACTGATCCAATCGCCAATCATGCAGACTTTGTGCATCCAGTGCTGAAGTCCGATACAAAGACGCTCTACGAAGGACTGAAGCAGCAACAACAGCAGTGGGTGGCTCCTGTGGCCATGCTGCCTGTGCGAAAGCAGGAGCCGTGGCTGCTGGGAAGCAAGACCTACGTAATGGGCATCGTCAACGTCACGCCCGATAGCTTCAGCGACGGCGCCGATCTCGCGACTGTCGAGGCAGCAGTGGCCAAGGCCTTGGAGATGGAGCGCAATGGAGTCGACATCATTGACATTGGTGGTGAGTCCAGCCGCCCTGGTGCAGCCTCAGTGACACCGGAAGAAGAGCTCGCACGCGTGCTGCCGGTGATCGAGGGAATCCGGAAGCAGAGCCAAATCCCCATCTCCATCGACACCACAAAGGCGCAGGTGGCGCTGGAAGCGATCAAGGCCGGCGCCAACGTCGTGAACGACATCTCCGCTGGGCTCAAGGATCCTGAAATGCTGTCTGCTTTGGCGAAGCTCCGAGTGCCGGTACGGAAAATCGCTGCCTTTGGACCTCATGATTAAGTTCTGACGTTGGTTGATGCGTGGAGCAGTTGGTGATGATGCACATGCGAGGAACGCCCCAGACCATGACTAAGCTCAAGGTGATGCAATCTGATTCTATTATCTGGTGTTTGAATGGGACCCTTACTTTGGAACCGCTATTAGGACTACGACGACGTCGTCCAGGATGTCTCCAGTGTGCTTCAAGAGCGTGTCCAGGCTGCAATTAACGCCGGCATTTTCCGATGGAACATCGTCGTGGATCCTGGCATCGGGTTTGCTAAAGGCCGCCCGTTAAACCTCGAGCTCCTGCGAAGACTCTCGGAGGTCAAGCAGTCTTGCCACGACCTGCCGCTGCTGGTACGTGCTTTCATAAACGCGTCGACCAAGCACCCTTCTCATGTTGCTTTGGTTTGGATTCAGGTCGGCAGCTCTCGCAAGGGCTTCATCGGAGAGATCTGCGGTCGACCAAACCCCAAGGACCGCAGCTGGGGCACTGCTGCCACCTGCTGCGCTGCTATCGCCCAGGGATGCGACATCCTGCGGGTGCACGATGGAGCCGAGATGGTCGACGTGGCCAAGATGTCGGACGCGATTTGGCGACCCACAAGCAACTAGAAATAGCAGGCAATAGCCAACAAGACCTGAGTCAATGTCAACAACTGCATCGCTGGGATTTTAGAGACAATTCTCGGCCACTTTGCAGTGAGTGGCTGCTATATTTTGATTTGGATTGCTCCTATTTTTGTGCCAGCGGCTTCCACAAGCTTCAGCCTCGACTGCCACTTGGTGATTCCTGCTTTCGCCATGTCGGACTACGGGGAGGACGACATGGGCGGGCCGTCGAATGAGTTGCGCGACGCTGAGATGCCCAATGACGAAAGCGAGACGCCGCACTTTGACGCACTCTTCGCTCGCTACGACCTTGGCGATGGGTATGGCGATCGCTTTGCTCTTGTTTTGCTGTTCGTTCGATTGATTTCTGCTGTCGCTTCGTGAATACAGGGCTTTCGGAACAGAGCACTTGGGCAGTTTACTTCTCGATATGGGCTTTAATGCTGCACCGCGAGTTCTGGACCGAGCGCTCGATGATATGGATCCCAACGCAACCGGCGAGATCTCCAAGGTATGTGACTCTAGATGACTCACTGTATTGCCGTTTTACTAACACTCTTTCTCATTCAGCTGACATTCCTCGAGTGGTTTGAAGAGAACGCCGACGATATCGAGACCCCGCAGACACAGGCACCAGCTTCCACGACCATGAATTCCCCTCGTACCAATGCACAGGAGGAGTCTATTTGCCAACTGCAGAGCGCCATGCTGGACGCCAAGAACCTTCGCAAGTGCGTCCAGGCAGATGAACGGCTGCTAGCGAACCGCCTTACCCACTTGCGATCGGAAGACGCGAAGGCTCAAAAGCGAATTGAGGAAGCGAATCGCCGAGCAAAAGAGATCGAGGCCGTGAAGAAACGCAATGCGGAGCACCAAAGAGCGAAACAACGCGCGTACGAGCAGCTGCAGAACGACATTCGAAGCGCGTGCGAGTACAACAGTACGATGCGCTCCTGCTCAACTTGAATCTTTGCATGTCACTTACCTCTTGTTTGTATCTAGATCAAATGTCGTCCACGTCTCGTGAGCGCCGCAACCAGAATCTGTCCATGATCAGCTCGCAGCGAGCACAACTGGTGCAGGAGACGCGCAACCAGCGGGTGGCAAATCTGGCTAAGATCCAGCACAAGCGCGAGATGGATCAGTATTCACTCGCAGAGCGATCGAGAGAGATTCGGACGCAGGAGAAGAACGCGCTCAAGCGCCGTGATATCCTGAAGAAGAACCAGCAGAAGGAGCTCATCAGGAATGCGCGCGAGCACCTTGCCCAAGAACACCAGAAGAAGGTGCGCAGTTGAGCTCCTTACTCGGTGCCTTTGCCTTCTCTAAATCAATTTGCTCTTGCTTTGTAGCTCATGTCGGAGAAAATGATCCAGCAAATGGAAGCTGAAGAAGTGCAGCTGCTGGAAAAGCTGCGTATCACGCAGGAAATGCAACGTGCTGCGTACGAACACCTGGAGTTTGTGATGCAGGACGAATTGTAGGCAAAAGCAACTCGATTTTATCTGAACTCACGACTTCTCATCGATTTTTCTTCTTCATTACCTGTTTCTCTTCTCCTTGTGGCCTCCTAAAGGCGGCTAGAGCCCTCAGTCGCATGCTGCTGGGCTAGACGAACGACGTCCAGTGCGCAGCCCCACTGCAGAGTGTGGCCAGAACCCGAATGGCCGTAGTTGTGGATCACCACAGCACCAGAGCTCGTGCGCAGAGGGTCGATCTCCAAGCGCACGCCACGAGTTCTTTGTGGGCGCAGTCCAGCGGCAGGTCCGATCAGCTTACTCCCGCGGATCTCGGGCATCAGACGGCTGGCTCGTTCCCAGATGCCGCCCACGTCTTTCTGGTCGCTCTCGACGCTCCAGTTGTGGTCCTGAGCAGTGCCGCCGATCACGATCTCTCCGTTGGGCCTCGGAAGGATGTACGTGTGCGTTTCACCGCTGATCAGAGAAATGAAGCGCTTGATCTTGGGATTGAAGATCTGGCAGTTAAAGCACAGCGATGAGCATTTGGAGGCTCCAAGGATGGACACGAAACACTCATTGTACCTTGATCGTCTGGCCACGAATGGGGAAGACGGTGTCATCCCCCACGACCTCACGCGCAGCAATACCTGAGTGCAGAGAACGAAGGCAAGGTCAGCAGAAGACGGAGACAGCGCCATAGAAGTGCTCGTACCAGTGCAGTTGACCACGATGTCGGCGTGCTTGATGTCGTCAAGGGACTCCACCGTGCGCTCCTCAAAGGTTCCGCCCAGCTTCTTGATCTTCTGGCGCAGCAACTCCATCAGTGTCCTATCAAGAAGCACGTCATGGCAATAAGCATACAGGCGCTCACTAGGCTTCACCAGCATTGAAGCGCGTACTGGGGCGTGTAGATGATGGTGCGGAACGCAAATCCGTGCGCAGCATCCGGACAGATCTCCTTCACTTTTGCCTGGTCGAGAAGGCGGAAGTCCTTCACCACATGCGCCCAGTACGGGTGCACAACGTCAGGCGTGCCGTCTTCAAAGAACTCGTAGCCGTCCAGCTCATGGATGCCAGCGGCGTCTCCGTGCTCTCGCCAGAGCTTCTGCAGCCAGTTCATGCTGTCCTCGCACCATTTACTGCAGCAACACAGTGAGTCAAAGGGGTCCGAACGATCTACGAGTAGCTCCTTTACCGTGGTTGGTACGTGTTTTGGCCGGGCGCCATGGCGAAGGGCATCCAGAGCGCGCCGGCCAGATGCGACGTGGTGGCATCGAAGCTCTTGGCCACGACGTGCACGTGCTTGAAGCCCTGCTCTAGCAGCGCCAGCGCCGACGTGAGGCCGATGATTCCGCCGCCGACCACCACCACTTTGGTCATTCTCTTCTCCAGATCAGATCTTCAACTGGCCCAGCCGCTTTGAAACGCAAACCTCAAGTGGTACATATTAGTGGTACAAACCAGATGCTGTCTCAGGTACCACTTTCAGTGGTACACGTCATGTTCCCTCAAGAGACGCATCCATTTCCGAGAAGCTACGGAAGAAGAACATGGCGTCTCACGAGTTCTTCCGGCCTCAGGGCGCCGACCAGGTCTCGGGCGTTCCCGGCAACGACAGGCCGTACCACCGCAGTCCGTGTCCGGCGCTGAACACGCTGGCCAACCACGGCTTCCTGCCGCGCGACGGCAAGAACCTGACGCCCGAGATCCTGCAGGACGCTATCATGGACCAGTTCAACGTCAGTCGGTCGATGGCGCAGCTGCTGACCAAGCCAGTGCCGCCCAAGTTCACGCTGGCGGATCTGTGCCAGCACCACCTCATTGAGCACGACGCATCGCTCGTGCATGACGACGTGAGCGAGCACAAGCCCGACGCCAGCGTGGTGAACGAGTCGCTGGTCGATGCGCTTTGCAAGCACGCGGACAAGGAGGACCGCATCGTTCTACGTGTAGTGGCCAAGCACCGGCGCGAGAGAGAGCGCTCTTGCGCTGCAAGCAATCCCAACTACACACTGAGCATGAAGGAGCAGGTCGTGGC
Organism: Elongisporangium anandrum; assembly: GCA_023337935.1. NCBI lineage: Eukaryota > Oomycota > Peronosporomycetes > Pythiales > Pythiaceae > Elongisporangium > Elongisporangium anandrum. The sequence goes on from JAADXR010000027.1 coordinate 62,394, forward strand.
GTACAGCGAGGCCGCTGCCTTCCTGCGCATTCTGGGCGACTACAAGACCAGTCGCATCGGTGCCACGCATGCGAGATCCTTCCTGTTGGACGAGAAGTTCCCCGACGGGTTCCAGAAGTCCAAGAGCGTGATCAATCCGGCGCCCATGCTGTTCACGGCTCTGAAGATCAAGTGGTCGTCCTGGTGGCAACGAGGCGGGAAGTCGACTGCGGCGTCGTCGTCGAATTGAAAGCATCATCGCTCGAAAGAGCAGAGCATTGCTATGGATAATTACATGAAGTTGTTGTGAACGAGATGAATGGAAACGTGCTTTTACCGCCAAAACGAGAAACGTCTCGATTAGGAACTGGTCTGGGTCGCTTGCGAAGTTGTAGAAGATCGAACACATCAGAAAAGTGTTGGATCATCTTGAACACACAGGATGAGGCGGAGTGGTGGGCTGGGTTATGAACTCGGCGCTGGATGACAATGTCGATGACGATACTGAGATCTTATAATCAATGATAAAAATTGAAAGGTGAAGCTCTGTTGGTCACGAGTAGACTACGCGAGTGAATATGTATTAACATCTTCACCGTTCCAAAATGGCGTTAGCTGGTGGCACCCTCGCCCTTCAGTCGTTTGGACTTTGGGCATCATTCGTTGTCTATTTTATGCTCTCAGTGATTAAGCTCTCTCACTCTAACACGGCATTCAATCAAGACACAAGAAACTTATCGTGATAAAGCAGATATTATTGGGTGGCGCATAACATTTCTACTAATGTTGTAGATCTTGCTACAAGCACCGAACACAAACTTATGCAAAGTAAGAAAGGTATGAGCATCGAGCTAGGCTCAAGGCAGGTCTAAAACACACAAAACCGTCGACCGGATCCGTTTTCTTGGCCATTGGGAGCACCGGCACCGGGGCCAATTTGGATCCGCAGTAAAGGTACTGTTGACGATGGAATATCACTGTCAATTCAGCATGATGAGAGTGCCATTCAAGTTGACATTTTTAAAATGGCAGTATTGCACTCGACTACATCATGCAAAACAATGTCCCCTGATTTCGCCAGCATCTAACCCCAAGTTGCTGCTTGAGCTTTCGCAAGGTCTCCACTTGAGTACTGTCATACGTAGGGGGCACAGTTTCTGACTCATACAATTGAGTACCATCCTCAAGATGACCATTTGGAGCATCGGCACCAAGGTGTCCGTTGTTGAAGTCAGGCTTCTGGGGCGGAGCAGGCTTGTCGATCCCAGGGCCACCAAAGAGTGCGCGGTGGTGATGGTCGTCATGGTCATCTTGAGGATGGTACTCGATCGTACACCTAGTGCACCAATTTACTAGAACTGAGTATTTAAGCAGGTTGTCTCGAAATACATTGAATATTACGCAAAAGAAAACTCGACATAGGAATCCATTTTAATGCTTAGCTTCAATTGATAGAATATCGCCACCAAATCAACTATTTAATTTATTCTATGCTGACCGTAGGTAACGAGATGGCAGGTGAACCTCTTCATCCAGTCCGTGGTCACGTCCACTTGGAGCTACAGGAGCACCGGCAGCAGCACCGGCAGCAGGCTTTCCGTTCTTGCCAGCTTCTGGCTTCGGAGCACCGGGGTTCTGGTGGCCATCCTTACTAGGGCCCGATCCGAAAAGAGCGCGGTGGCGGTCATCTGGCTTGCCGTCCTTGCCGCCCTTGCCGTCGTCATGTCCGCTTGGAGCTATTGGCGCTCCGGAATCAGAGTTAATGGTTGGGCGTTGCTGCCTTACAGAACCTAGATTGCTTGCATGCTTGATGGGTGTGTTGGCGTTTGTGACGGCGCCTTCTCCAACCTGACAGCCGATTGCGATGAGCATAACGAGTGCAGCGATGTTGATCTTGACCATTTTCAGCAGAGGGTGCTAGCGTTCCTTTGGTTGGTGTTGCGGAAGAAAGTGCAAGTTGAAAATTGAGAAGCATAAAGGAATACATGCAAACAAAGTTCATAGAACTCCTTTTACGATTGCAGTGCTATGAGCAACCATTCCTTCGTCATATACTAGCACTCGTGCCGATTGCATCTGCGCTACGCGCGTTCTTCACACCTTGATCATTAACTAGCATTTCGTGCCGACCGCATCAGTGGTGGCATCGAAGTGCGAATGCTGATGATCCTCTTTGCAAAAGGCATTGGTCCGGAGGCAAAGTGCTCTCCCCTCGTGCCTTCCATATTACTTGACCGTGGATGACAAGGTATACAGCAATTTTTGACGGTAAGTAAACACGGCAGAACAACTGCTACAATCTAACTCCTCCTTTGTACCACAAAGTTGACATAATCGGTGGTAGTCTGAACTTCCACTGCACATCTGCGACATTGCGATCTTTCATTGTGGCTCCATGTGAAAGTTGGGATGCACACACTGACTCAGAAATAACAGATTGCTGGGAAACGTGGACTCAGAATCAATCCTCCAGACTCACCTACAGGCTTTACGTATCGACCTTGTTGTGCCTTACGTATTCCACCTGTACCAATGATAATCATACATTGAGTATCGAGAACAGAATGGTAAACAGCAGTGGAACTAATTATGCAGATGGATACGAAACCGGAGGTTTCATTGCCTCTTATCTGTCCTGACATAAGACGTATCCTTTGGTAGAAAATTTGAGCCGTTTCCAGCCCAACCGACGAGCATCGCTTGCTTGTGGTTTTGCCAGGCTACCACCCAGTCTCACCTCAAGTGACGTGCAATCGGAGCTTCTGATGGCTACCATCCATTCCTCAATTCTTCCTCCTCTGCCCCATCGAAGGCGTCACCATGTTTCCTCCAGGGTTCACCATAACGCCTCCGGCCACGAATCCTAATGTTGTCGTCACGAGTCGTCGCCTGATCCTGCCGCAGGAGGTACAAGACGCGGTCATGAACAAGGTCGCACACGACATCGATACCAGCAGCGCTTCGACGCTATCTCCGATGCGTGTGAATTCCGGCGGTGTCTTCCTTTTTGAATCTCCAACTGGAGCGCGTCACGTTCAGTACGCAATACAAGTCACCAAGTCCACAGACAGCGTTGGTGCCACCAATTTCTCCACCGACATCCTCATGCATCGATACCATGCGTTTGTTACGCTGCGCAACCGATTGTCAACTGTGTTGTCTTCCTGCCAACGCAAGTGCGAGTCTTCGTGGAGTTTCCAGATCCAGCCATCATGCGAATCATGCAAATTTGCGCTCAAGAAACTGAAGAAGATTCCGTTCCCACGCAAGACCTGGTACTTCACGACGCTCGAAGACGTGACAGAGCGATCTATCTTACTGCTCCACTTTATCAATATGTGCGCGGCGTTGCTGCACAATTGGGCGGGCTGTGTTCGAGGCAACGTGCTCTACGCTCGAGCGCTGGGTGAGTTTCTTGGTGTGCAGTTGTTGGCAAAATCCCCGACAAAGATTGCGGCTGGAGGACACAAGCAGCGCTCTCAGGACGAAGATGCTCCGACTACGATTAGTTGCAATGATGAAGATCCATCCAGATCGACATTCTCAGCATCAGAGGAAGACGAGAATAGAAATTACGAGTAAGTGAGCACGCAAAAACTTCGTCAATACACTGCAACTCTTAAATATATACGAATGCCACCCATTATTTTTGTATGGTGCTCCCTAAAGGAGCCAAGCAATAACTTGCGGAGGTGAGAAGAACCTCAGACAACAATATATCGGTCTACATCTCCTAAAGTTGGATGCTTTCTATGCGTTCCTCAGATGCGGTCGCTTCCTTCGATTTAACTAACTGCTTATGGCGTAGTTGCTCGTTTAGCTCAACCATTCGATCATTTTCTTGCAGTTTAAGCCTGTATTCGAATAGCAGTCCATGATCTCGGCACGACTAAACGGCTACGCTGGCAGCTGACCGCTCGATCGACCACAAAGGATATTTAATCATACACATGAGAAGACTTCGTTGGAAGCATAAAAAGTTGCGACCTACGGAGTTTAGTTATGCACAAACTAAAAACTGTTATTACATGTTGGTTTGCTTGTTTGGTGCCATAAACGTTCATCAGCAAATTGTATTTTATTGCACCGGTGACATTTTGTTCAGAAAGCAGAGTTGCTGGGGCTGGAAGTGACATCTCTTTTTGTTGTCCTTTTAAATAAAGTGACCACACGGAGGCCGAAGTCTATGTATTGGGATAGATAATCGTGATTGGTTCTGAATGCCCTCTTTGAAGCTGAAGTGCAATGCGATTCGAGCCTCAATCTCATAACAATTGTGTCATTCGGTGGTATGACTACTGCAATAGTAAAACTCGGATATAAATCAAGATGACATCTTTGGTTCTATTAAGGAACCAACACACACAAGCGTTTCAAATATCAATTCAAATAAAATATTACTACACGTGGATGCGATTTCTTTCTGCTTGTTCGACTACAGAAGCCGATCAAATCAGAATAATTATCTGAAGAGTTTTGAATGGAACTTAACACGAGTTCAGGAACCGTAGATGCAAGCGATGCTTAGAGGCAGCATTTCTCCGCTTCTGCATCCAGGGCTTGCGCAGCTACTTGACCACGGAGCGCTGGAGCCAGTTGAGAGGTAGCAGCTTCCATCTCGGCAGCCTGCGCGAATTGACTGCAGACAGCGACGAAGAGAATCGCGGCGATGTAGGCGAACTTGTTCATGGTGAAGACTTGAGGCTGAGAGAAGGTTTTGGAGGAGTTGGCCAATTGCGAGGTGAGATCGAAATGTAGTTGAAGCTTCCGGATGATGGAGCGCATGCTGTTGCATCAGTGAGATCTGCCAGTCATCAAGACAGAAGCGTCCACAGTTGATGAGCTTGGGGCAGAACACCATTCTGGTGTCCCAATCTTGTATTTGAACCCGTATGACGCCTCTGTACTTGATGCTTTGGAACTAAATCAAGCATAGAAAGAGGGATGCGCATTCTGGATACTTGCATTCGAAAGGCGTATGGAGCTGTCTTCACCATGTGGTACTACTGTTTAGAAGCACGCTAAGCGCAAACAAATACAGTGGACCTTTCATCTCAAGCGATCCCTCGTATGACGCCAGGCATTCCTTGAGGAGCGTCGCAGGTTGCCGAGAGGGACGCTGCAACCTCTCAGCTGGCCACAACTCTCCGTGGTTCTACGCAAGAAGCTGCACAAGCCCTGGGTGGTGAATCATGCAAATGCTACCCAATCCCAGCCTCATTTCATTAGACTCCGGTTGGCGATTCATGTGTTCTACTCTAGCTTTGTATGTGTTGTCAATAATCAATCTTGCTTGAGCGGATCATTTCTGGATTTCATTCACACTTTCATGTAGAACTGGCACCCCTAACGCAACCTCGCATAGTAAAGTAGCGTCCAGCTAGCCAAACAACGTTATGACCATATACGCTTGCCTGAAAGCGCCATGTTTTGGCTTTGCATCACCAACAAAGCTGAATTATCAAAGCCACCGACACCAAAAGAACTACTTTGCCAATCCGCTATTGCGCAACTGGTGTGAGTATCACACGCAACCGGTTTTAATGACCACTCGACCCTTCGAAGGCGGAGTTGGTGTCATTGGTGGATCCCGAGGTGGCTTGGGCTTGGGCATTAAGCGCAGTGTCCGGAATCGCAGGCTGGAGAGCGTTGGGAACCTTGTTGTCTTGCGCAATGTCGGAGCTGCTGGAGACGCATAGAATCGGGACATGTTGGCCGGCGATCCTGTGCATGACAACGACTGCTTCTGAGGCTTGCTGGTCGATCGGAAGTAGGCAGCCAGCATGATTGACGCGGTTAAAATCGCTGGAACTGAGTCGCGAGGCGATAGATGGTGAATGAATGACAACAGAGGAGAATCCAGTCTTGGATCACCCGTGGGCTGGCTTCTACGTTTATGGGCTTGGTTGCCGTCAAACAGATTTCCGCACTGTGTTTCCGTCGCTTCCCACGTACGAAGCTGGAGCTTTCCAGGGGAAATGCTCTGGTCATCCAGTTTGGATCTTTGATACGATTTTTTCTCACCCTTTCTCAGTCTTATCCATGGAATTCCGCAGCAATTCGTTCTTCTTCTTCAACCTGGCCAACTTGAATTATGCCTCCATTATCTGTTTTGATAAGCACCCGCAAGCCAATCGTCCGCCATGACCAAGATCCTCTTTCTCTCCGCGTTTCTTCTGGCGCTTGGCTCAGCCATGGCTCAAGCCGAAACACCGCCTGCCCTCCGTCGTGTGCTGGAGGATGAAGAAGAGAAATCGCTGACCCTCTCAGAGTTCTGCCACCAGAACCCTCAGAGCAACTTTGTCTACTACAAGAGCACCTTTAATTGCGCGCAGTACCTCGCATAAGCGAATCCGGATGGTGCTGCCAAGTCTTCGATGTCATTGCAAGCCTCATTGCTGCACATTCCTGCCGTTTACCAACAAGAAAGACAATCTGTCACCTCATGACTATCAACTCAATCGTGCAATTCTATAAGTAAAAAATACTAAGTCACGTTGATAATGTCTGCTTGCTGGTTGTCGTCAAATATACTGGGCTTCTTCTTGCAAACTCGGTGCAGCAATTGAAATAGATCACCCCAGCCACTGGTCATTTAAAGGGAAACTTATTAAATTCTCCTACGCTTTCTGGAAGCGATCTCAAATTTATAAGCTAGACGTTCTCAGTCATGGTGTTTACTCTTTTTGCCGTAGGCGGTGAGTCACAATGCGTTTGATCAGCAAGCATGTCAAGTACGTAGGCACTTTTGGCGTCTGGACAGACGGCCTTGAAGCCGCTGGAGTCGGACAAAAGCGCGATGTGAAGAGCAAAATGCTGGCGGACTGCTTTCTTGGTGCACTTGTTGACCGGAAACAAGCAGCCAACATGTGATTGACGCTGCCAAACCCGCCGGGAACTGGTTCACAAATGGACTGGACTGATCAACGATGGATGGATGAACATGGCGTCATGGAACCAACATTGGCAGCTCACAAAAATATGGCGCCATCGTGCATTGCAAACGGTGCCGAACCCATCACCTTATCTACGGTACTCTTCTGGGATTTGTACCACTCTTTGCCAAAGAAGGAGGTGAAGATCATCATTCATCAACAAGACACGCCCAAGTCGACCTTTCACATGGCCAATATCTCAGTTTTGGCCGCCCTGGTGCTCGCGCTCTGCACTTCCATGGTGCAAGCCACCGATAGCTCCGCATCTAGCTCGAGTCTCCGCGGAGGGGAGAGCATTCCAGTGCGAGGCAGCATCAACGCGGTCAATTGGAACTGTAAAAACTACGGCATCTTCCGCTACATGATCACGCCTTTCGCTTGCAAGCAATCCACTGGAGATGTATAAGAGGAATTGGCATTTCCAAGTTGCTATTAGCATGCTCTGTTGCGTTGTTAAACCAAAAAAAAGGGCGAATCGCCAGCTTAACCTTTGTCGCTAGTGCTCTCTTCTTTCTACGTCATCAGGCACATTCATCCCAAAACATACGCGGCCACGTAGCGTATTCAATGCAATCTTCCAGTAAAGCCACACAAATCGACATCTTACCAGTAATTATTCCATTTAATGCGGCTGCGTTTCCAGCCACAAATCAAATCATGCGTCATGAGAGGGATCAAACTCTGTGGCTTCATGTCGACCAAATTGAGCATCCATGGTTTTACACTGAAAAGCGGCGAGATAGCACCGACAGCCAAACTCGAATCATGCAAGTGGCCTCGACCGACGCAAGTTTGTGGACTTGATTTTCGTTTTCTCTGACACAGTTTGGCACCAGATATTTGTGGTACTACCTCACGTGTCTGAGCTGTGACACTTTCAATTATTCGTCATGACTAAGATCGCTTCGCTTCTCGTGCTTTTTGCTGCCGTTGCCGGGACTCAGTGTTTAGAAGTTGCATCACAAAGTATTTCGCTGCGCCGTGAGCTTGCTCCAACGATCCCGAGAGTGCGCGAAGACATCCGCCGCAAGCTCGCCGCCCCAGGCGTGCCTGTGGGTCCTCCTCGTGAATTCCACCCTGCGCACACGACTCCATAAATGGGTCCATTCGGTGCTCCAGAATCAGCGCGAGCTCGAATCAGCGTGCACTTGATGTATGATGCTGCTATGGACGCCTATGAGAATTATCCAATAATTGAAATGCGGCCTCAAATGACATTGCTTACTGTCATTACTTGATTTTCATCGATTGATCAGTGAAACTTCAATCTTGAGGCTTTCGTATATCGCATTACAAGACCAGCCTTTCACTCAGCTTCAAGTCAACGCCATTCCATCTTTGCTTGTGTTACTTGTTTGGCCTTTGCTATCACCAAAGATAGCGAATGAAGGCACCCAACAACCAATATCTGAATGCGGCGAGAGATAGCCATTGATAATTCATAGATGTGGTTAGTTATTGTGGTGAATCATATCGAATTGAGTCCGCGAGTAGTCAAATTAATTATGAAGCCACCAGTTCAGACCATGGTTGGTGCCATATGCTCTTTCTGAGCTCAATCATTGGTGCTACTCATAGTTCATGTTTTCTTTTCAGCGTTGTTATCTCACTTTCGGATTTTCATTTCCTCAGCTACAATGGTCAAGTTCACGCTCGTCGCTGCTCTTCTCGCCGCCGCTGGAGCCTGCCAAATTGCCCATGCTGACCAAACAAACGTCACAGTGATCATTGTGAACCAACCGGAGCACAAGAACCAAACACACGTCAAGAAGCCGCGCAACGAATCGCGCCCGCACAACGCGACGCTTCCGTGGCCCAAGGATGGCCGCAATTATACGATTGCGGGCCCAAAGCAGGGCAACAACAAAACGTGGCCGCCGCATGAGCCCCCTCACAACAGAAAGAACGACGGCCATCATCACTAAGTCGTGGCAACGATTTCGGTGAAATTACAACCCGCCAAATGCCATCGAAAGCTCTCAAAGCTCAATCATTCTTTCTTTATCCATAACAAACCGCTTAATAATGACACTGACTTGATCCCAGTTTACGAATGCCTTCAACAATTCTAATTATCAGTGCGACACGAGAAGTTGAGTGGTAGTTACAAAGGAAATGACATGCTTGAGACCAGACACGAATCAATGCCATGAATGATGTCAATCCTTTTGGCTTCTCGTCGATTGTCAGCCACAAAATCTGCACCAAGCAAATATCTACGGCGTCGTATCGAGCCAGAGCAATCTTTCCAAAACAAAGAAGTGCTCAGATTTCAAGTCAAGTCGACCGCGAATGTCGACAGATAAAACTATTCCTCCACATTTTTCATTCACTTTTGAATTTTCGCCATTCTTCCGCTATGGTGAAGTTCGCCAACTTTGCCGCGACACTGTTGCTTCTTGTGGTCATCGACGCTGCAGTTCAAGCCGAGATGCCTCCCCATCATCGCGTACGCAGTCTTAAAGAGCAAGAGGCTGATTTCGTGAGAGGAGCAAAGCCTTCAAAGCCGCCACACACTAACTAAAGCAAGGTCCCGGTAAGCGCTTTCAAGTTCGACTACGAATGGTGATGTTGGGCACATTTGATCATGACTGTGTCTTTAAGTAACTGCAAGCGAATTTCGATTTCGAATTGAAGGTATAAAGCAAGAATCATTCATTGGTTTGCTTCTTCTCGCCATCATGACCCCATGAGTTCTTGTGCGTGTGATTCGATCATCTTGACTATATTTACATGAGACCTCTCTGGCATTGCAACTTCTGCCACTGGGCGAACATCATATTTCTTAACGACTAATACTCTTCTACTCGTGCAAGCATGGATTTGGGTGAAGCCACTCGATTAGATGCTAGCACTGTACCGTTATGTCACGGAGTTGGCCCATGGTTCCCTTCTTTAAGGACGTAAGGCATCAGGTTCCGTCGAAACAGCCCAAATATCACTCAAATCTACGCTGTGCGATTAATTTCATACCAATGGCGGTAGCAAGAGATTACTGTACTATTCAGTCACGAGAAGACGATGACTAAACAATGCGCTTTCATTAACTCTGAAGGCACGACTTCAAGACGTAACCACCTAGAAGTTAAATGGAACTAGCTCGCTGGTATTCACTTGGGACTTTCATCATCAATACCTACGAAAAAATATGGGATGTTTCTGCAATGAACGTGAATATTTGATCCACGATCACCTTAGCTTTTTCACCCTTTGGGTGGGCTGGGGAAGGAGTTCCAGATCCATTCACAGGTAGCGCTCGGTGGGTTTGAAGCAAAGCGTCTTCGTTGGAAGTTGACACATCAATCTGAATTTCTTGGAGTGATCGAAGTTTACAAGTTGCAACACTGGCCTCGACGTTGGCTTGAATAAGTAGGCAGCCAACAGCGAATGCCACAAGCGAAGTAACCCTGAAAGTTTTCATAGGACAAGCGATGATTTTTTCGACTGTTGGACTGAAACGGAAAATGCAAAGTGAGGCTGGCCAAAACTAGCAAGTCCACCAGCGTGATGACCCGTAAAAAACCGAGTCATCAGGTGGAAACATGGTGCAATATTTGGTTTAATACCAGCCACGTGGTTCTAAAGCCAGAGCGATAGTCTACGAAATCCCAGTTGAACACCGGAAGCAGCACAGTCGGCTGAGATCAGCTCATGTGCTTACGACCTTCGCTTTCACCAACGATAGTAAATGAATTCCTCTTGAAGTCGTTTCTCCAAATCAACATGACGTATCCATAGCGAGCTCTTGAAAATCGGTTTCTAAGATGACGCCAAACTCCATGATATCAAATGTTCAACTCCACATCATCAGAGAACTGTATCGACTCCCGCCAATGGTACTGAAATTGATCACATCAATGCTGCCAGTGCTCCCGCAATTAATTTAACATTTTAATACGCTCCATGTGGCAAATTTTGCTAGAGCTACACGTTCGATGCCTCGCTACTGATACCAATAATTCGTCTTCGTTGGGGGTTTTCATACTCGACGTTCAGTAAGTTACAATTGAATATTTCTTGGGTCCTTTACTTGTGCTTTACTTCGTTGTTGCTCCATCGTATCCCCAGGTTGCATACGTTACGGAACCAACGCAGACCGGGGAACACATGATAAATGTTCCACTGACAAAAACTAGCTATGTCACGCACTCCGCGCTCTCGCAATTGAAAGTGAAATAATTGGCGTCCACACCAGTAGCAGCAAATACGTGAAGGGTTGGCTTCATATCGTTAGAGGATTTTGCTTTGCCAAACATTTCTGATTTTGTTAAGCATTTCAAATTGTACTTGAGTTCAAAAACCAAATTTTCCAGCTCATACATTGACCCAGTTTTAAAAACGTCCATGATGGCAGGCACTAACCTGTCTTATGCAGCTTGCACAACACTGCTGCTTCCGCATAACTACTTTGAGTTGCTGCTGTCTTGTGGAATGCAAAGCCATGTTTCAGGCCGCAGGAATTTCCCGAGTTTCAAATTACGCCAAAAAACAACCAGCCTCCGGCGCCGCTCTCCTCGCCGATCACCAGCGCCGGTCGCTCAGTTCATTTCGCAATCCGCCGGCCAAACAAGACGTCGGAACGCTGCTGCTGTTCATGACGGTCACTTGCGCCTCGTGGCCGGCCCACTGGCCCAGTCAGTCACTAATGGCGCATAGACCCTCCACGACCAAACTGTTCCCTCTCGCACGGTCGCCCAATGAGCGACACAGACGAGATGTAATTATGGCTTTGCGCATGATCATACAGTTGGGTTTGTCGCATTTGTTTGTCGCTGCACAACCCATTTAACTGCCACATCTTCACACGTCGGCCTCACCGCCAGCTCAGTTTTCGAATCACCACGCAAGTCAGAAGCCCGCAGCAATAATGGCCACGAGTACCGCCACGACTAGCACGGGTGCTCCTATTCCCAAGAATGGGCTTACGTCTTCGCAGACCGCAGGGCCTCAAGGTCCGATGGTGCTTCAGGACTTCGTTTACCTGGACCATCTCTCGCATTTCGATCGAGAACGGATTCCAGAGCGCGTTGTCCATGCCAAGGGATCTGGTAGGTGGTTTGCTGTTCCAAGGCGTGTTATAGTGGTCCTGTACTCACTGGTGCCGTCAAATTTGGTTGTGAAGGCGCGTTTGGCTATTTTGAAGTGACCAACACCATGATCACTGAGCATTGCAAGGCCAAATTGTTCTCGCAAGTGGGCAAGCGTACACCTGTTGCAGTGCGTTTCTCCCGAGTGCGAGGTGAATCTGGTAGCGCCGACACGGAGCGGGATCCGCGAGGGTTCGCCATGAAATTCTACACCGAGGATGTGAGTTGATCGCTGCAAAGCATTGTTGACAAGGTGACTGACGACTGGTCACTTGGAACTTGTAGGGCAATTGGGATTTGGTGGGAAACAACACTCCAATCTTTTTCATCCGCGATCCGATTCTGTTCCCAGCGTTCATCCATTCGCAGAAGCGCCATCCGGCCACGGGACTTCATGACAACCACATGATGTGGGACTTCTTCTCGCTGCGTCAGGAGTCCATTCACCAGGTCTCGTTCCTCTTCGGAGATCGTGGGGCACCTGATGGTTATCGCTTCATGCACGGCTACGGATCCAATACATTCACGAATGTGAACGCCAAGGGCGAGACCATGTACGTCAAGTACCACGTCAAGTCGAACCAGGGCATTCACAATCTCTCGACGGTCGACAGTGTGCGCTTGGCTGGCGTTGATGCCGACTACGCGCAGCGCGACCTCTATCAGGCGATTGCCAGTGGAGATTACCCCATCTGGACCATGTTCGTGCAGCTCATGACGCCGGAGCAGGCTGTCAACTTGGAGTTCAACGCCTTCGACGTGACCAAGATCTGGCCGCATGCCGAGTTCCCACTGATCGAAGTCGGGAAGCTCACTCTGAACCGCAATCCGAAGAATTACTTTGCTGAAGTCGAGCAGATCGGGTTTTCGCCATCGCACATGGTGCCAGGCATTGAGCCTTCTCCGGACAAAATGCTTCAAGGCCGCTTGTTCTCGTATCCGGACACGCTGCGCTACCGTTTGGGGGTCAACTTCACGCAGATTCCAGTGAATCGCTCGCTCAAGACGCCGCTAACGTACCAGCGTGATGGCCACGCGTGCGTGACCGACAACATGGGCTGCACCGCCAATTACTATCCCAACAGCGACCCGAATGCTCCACATGAGGACGAGACGCAGCTCACGTACTCGTTCGAGGGAGACCACTCGCTGGTCAACAAGTATCCGACCCCGGACGAGGACAACTTCACGCAGTGTCGCGTGTTCTACCGGAAGGTGCTGGACTCAGCGGCACGCGATCGATTGGCTGCAAACATCGCGTCGACTCTTCGCGATGCGTCCGAGGAGGTGCAAGAGCGAGCGCTCAACATGTTCGCCAAGGTGGACGAGGACTACCGTGATCGTGTGATCTTGAAGCTCAAGCAGTCGGCCAAGCAAATCGGAGGAGGTGGCGCTGAGGACTAGCGCAGGGGAGAGAGTAAGATGATGCATGTGTGTGAGTTGGATTCGTTGGAAGTACGGTAATCCAATTATATCGAGAGCGTCCATTTCGGAAGAACCTTGCTCCTATTATCTTCTCCTTCTAGACTTCTCCTTAATGGCATCTGACGGTATTTGATGCTGCTGCTGTAGGCCGTTCAAGCATCCGATTCCGCCTTGAGCCCATATGTGGAATATCCGGTACAGATATTCAGTTTTCCGGAAGCAGGAGGATCGTCGTCTTCCTGAAGCCAGCATCAGACGCCGAGGACCAAGGATTAAGGATGTGTCACCCTGCCGTTGGCTCGCCATCGGATAAGGTTCCTACCGTCTAGGATGTAGGATAGTATAGCAGTTCATTCGTGGTTCAGCGCGCTCGGACGCAAGCCACGTGGCTCTCGCGCAATTCGTAACCCACCACGACCACTCCCTAGAGCTGCCTCTTCAAAGTATCATGACTTCTCGAGGCCAAGCTCATAACCATCGAATGAACTGCATTGCCCCTACGATCTGGATGCTGTAAGGAAAACTCTGATATGGCGCGTTTATGTCTTGCTCTATTGCTGTAATCATGAGGATTACACCGATTTGATTGTGAAGATGAGATGTGAGAACCACTATGGTATATTCAGTCCAATAGTAATCGACCCCAACCAGTGGCGCTGGACAGTGTCAGAATGCTCACTGCGATTTCCACCTCACTCCTCATAGATCAAGATGCTTCAGAGTACGCCGTTCGTAGCTCCTCGATGGGCAGCCGAGCTCAGCAAGCCTCCGGCCAACAAGCTTCGACTGGGCCACTATCCGACGCCTATTTATCCGTTTGCACCGCCTGGGCTGCCTGATGGTGTCAAGATGTTCATCAAACGCGACGTAAGCGAGAGACCACAGAGAGCAAGAGCGTGAGAGAACTCAGTTCCTTTTCTCTGTATCTGTAGGATTTCAGCGGGATGGAGACTTCTGGAAACAAGATCCGCAAGCTGGAGTTCCTGCTCCAGGACGCCTTAGACAAGAAAGCCGACTGCATCGTGACCTGTGGAGGCATCCAGAGCAACCACTGCCGAGCGACTGTTGCAGCCGGAAGAATGTTTGGACTCGATACGTTTCTTCTGCTGCATTCGAGCAACCCAGACAAGGATCCAGGCTTGGTCGGCAACCTAATGATTGACAGGTATGACAGTAGATCCTTGCGCTTCGCTTAACTGCCGCATTGTAATTGCCGTTTGCGTGGTCTATTATAGATTGATGAACGCCACCATCATCCAATCGTCAACCGATGAGTACGTGCGATACGGCCCCCAAGCCATGATTGAGGTACGATCACATTGTCCAGTATTTCCTCATTCGCCAACAGGATATCTCAATGGTGTGCATGTGTAGCGCACCTGCGAGCGTTTGAGAAAAGAAGGTCGCAACCCATACGCTATCCCACTCGGAGGGAGCAGCGGATTGGGAACGTGGGGTTTGCTGGAAACCGTCGAGGAATTGCACACTCAGCTTCATGTAATGATCATGATTCTGCAGCTTGACAAGTATAAAGGGTGAATGGTGCTTACTCTGGATTCTGTTGTAGGACACGGGTTTGGAGATCTCCGATATCGCTTTCGCCTGTGGAAGCGGTGGAACAGCTACAGGCGTTGGCCTGGGTACATACTTGTACGCCAAGCACAAGCAAAGTCCTTCTCTTCGCTATGACAAGCCAGAGTTGCCAGGTAAGTTTTCTTTGGGAAACTTCACGTGGGCGTTGTTTCTAACATACGTCCAATGGAATTAGCTCATGCTTACATCGTCATCGATGACCCGGAGCATTTTTACAAATACATTGACGAGAACATCCTGCCTGAAATGGGAGCCCACTCAAGCCTTTCATCGAGAGAATTCCTTCAAATCACTGACGCGCAGGGCGCCGGGTATGCTCGAAGCACGAAGGCTGAGCTCGAATTCATCATCCAAGTCGCTCAGGCCACAGGCGTCATGATGGATCCTGTCTACTCAGGCAAAGCGCTGTACCACCTCATACGAGAGCTCAACGAGTCCCCAGAGGTAGTCGAACTCAAACTGGACTCTCTGCATTGGCAAAACTAACAGATCTTGTTCTGTAGAAATTCTACGGCCGCTCCATCATGTTCATCCACACTGGTGGCCACCTTGGTTTGTACGAATGGGCGGACGAGCTGCTTCCCCTGACTGTGACCTCGCCGAACGAGCGCTTCCGTATGGACTAAGGTCGATCTTCTTCTTTTCCCGCCGTGCCTGCTAGTTTATCTTCAATTATCCACATAACGGTGCTCGCCTGGACAATTCATGTATCCATTCATCTGTGAGACCTCACGGCATGGGAATCGCAACTATGAAGATTGCGATGGCCGAATGCTGCAGTATAATCGCGGCGGTGCAGTCGCAGCTCAGGAAATGTCTGGCCGAGAGCGAAAGCCCCAATTCTGAAAAATCTGCCCGCCAAACTGCCTCCAAATCCAGATCCTTTTTCCTCTTGGAGCTACGGTACATCTCACGACAAACCGGCTTGGGTGCAGCACCAAGTGATGAATTTTGGCTCATCTGTGTACAGCAGCTGCTATTCAACATGGCTTCATAAAGACAAATATGTACTGTATGAAGACCTAAAGTTCAAACTCTCTGCCGACTTTGGGTCGACAGCGTGTCGCAGTGCTGAGAAGTCCAGCACCAATGTGTTCAGCTTTAGCTCCATGTGCGTTTTCAGGTCAGTCAACCGATCTCTAAAGGCGTCTGTTTTGCGACCTTTCATGATTTGAAGTCGACTAACCGACAGTGCCACCAACAAGCAACAAGGGAACTACAGAATCAACAAACTCCAATAATACGTCGGAGTGTTGTCAGTTTGGCTAAACGCAATAGTGAACAGTGATATCTGCTTTTATGTTTCTCACGTGCGCATTCATGCTTGTACCGTTCATACATTTGCAAGCAAAATCGCTTTTGGTTTCAGTATCGGTTCAGCATTTTCTTAGAATATTGATCGTTATCGCTGGGACCGACTCGTCGCCTGGTTGGGGCTTCGGGTTGAGCACAGCCCAGTTTCTGCGGTTGAGTGACGTTCAGGTCTGCAGCGTGCGGAAACAAGCAAGCGACCCAAACATACGACATGAGCCACCCATTCCGCAATTCCCCCGCCTCTACCACAGCGAAGCCTTCGTCCTCATGATCCCACCCGGCTTCTTCATTTCTTCTCCAGCCATGGATCCCAACGCAGTCGAGACGCGCCGCCGCCTGACGCTGCCGCAGGAGCTGCAGGACACGGTCGCCAACAAACTCGCGTCGGACAATGAGACCAACATCATTTCAACTCCATCCGCCATGCTTGTGGGCTTCTGTGGCGTGTTCCTTATAGAGGCACCGACAGGAGCACGTCACCTGCAGTACGCCATGCAAGTCGCCAAGCCACCAGTCTGTGTTGGTGACCTCAACGCCTCCACCGGAATTGTCATGCACCGATACCATGCGTTCGTCATGCTGCGCAAGCGATTGACAACTGTGCTGTCGCGGTGTCAGCGCAAGTGTGAATCTTCGTGGGGATTCCAGATCCAGCCATCTTGCGAATCATGCAAAGCTGTGCGCAAGCAAGTGAAGAAGTTCGCGTTTCCTCGCAAGACCTGGTACTTCACGTCGCTGGAAGATGTGACAGCAAGGTCGATTCTGCTGACGAACTTTATCAACACGTGCGTGGCGATGCTAAACAGTTGGGCCGGTTGTGTCCGTGGTAATGTGCTCTACGCTCGAGCTTTGGGAGAATTTCTGGGCGTGCAGTTTCTTGCAAAGTCACTGTTAAAAGTTTCAGCTGAAGCAAATAATGAGTTGTGCAAGTTGCGCTTTCAGGACGACGACGCTCCGACAACCAACAGTTGCAATGATGAAGACGTGATGCGAACTACAGAGTCTCTGTCGGAAGAAGAAGAAGACTCAAATGCCCTGTCGAAATCGAATGCAGAACCACCAAAGCATGTGATGTGATCGAAGCTTCACCGTGCTGGATGGATAAAGCAAGTTCGTGAATATCATTTATTTTGTGTTGTTATTGGAAGTCTCTTTGCCTTGGTGTCCAAGCAAGGCACACCAATTCTTGTAATGCATGCATCTATCCAGAGTCTTTGGTCAATTCCATGTGCGTTTTTGATTCCATTTGCATGATCGACACCATAACACCATAGAAGAAGACAGTTCGCATAAAAGAAGTTGCAACGGCATTGCGTTATGCATAGAGCGAGAGCGCCGAATGCCTGGCGAACATGCCGCAGCCGTTTCGAGCTATGTGTACAAAAAGTCGTCATAACGCTTTGTACAACTGAACGAGCGCTGAAGCTTTGTCTATGATGGATCCCAAAGCAACTTGCGACCACTCTGAGATACTGTACAGTATGTTAGGGAGCTGCGATATCTCTAAAAGCACTCGCAAACGAAAAACGAAGCCACTAACATCCATTTCCAATGTGATGCGCGACAGTGGAGCTAGACGAAAGCTTGCAAATGCGGTGGCTACATTGCTTGGAACACAGTTCCGACTTGCTTGCCTGCATGCTTGAATTGGTGACTACACGATTAAACGCGCTGAGTCCCGCGAACTGCAGAGGAATCGCGTTTCCAACAGGAATAAACAGATGATATGTGGATTGGCCAGTGCATTGATCCTGCAGCATACGAAGCACCCCACTTGGTTCTTCATGTGCAGATGAAAGCATCCGGTAGGGGTCGGTCATGCTGGGTACCGCGCCAAAAAAACTGAGTCTAACTGTCGACACTCTGATTCCATTGTAAATTCTCTGATTCCTTCACTGTTTTACTTATCTCCAGTATGGTGCTCGGAATCAGATATTACTGGGTAAACAGGCGTTTCGTCCTTTGAGGAACAAAAATGAAGTGGGAAAGCAAACCAAAACAAAAGCAAGAGAGCAAAGTGCGACATTTTGTCCAAAGCACACACACAAAGGCAAGACGCTGAATGAAGTATTCGCGACAGACAGTACAAGGCCGTTGCGCCAAAAGCCGCCCTAATACTGAAGGCTCATCGTTCTCCTTAGCACGGTAAAGACCTGCGCTGACTCGTTTGCCGCTCCTGACCGACTTATGGTTGCATTCGCAGCTGCATCATACCGTACAGTACGACACAGAATTTTCCAAGCGAGGTGTTGTGGGATAAAACACACCTATAAACCGGTTTTCAACCTAGTCGAGTCGATATCCCAGGTTATTGCTCCAGGTTTTGCGTTTCACACAAACCGGATTTTCTTTTCTTATAAAAAAGATAGCCGGTTTGCGCCAAGTCGGTCCAACGTGTGTCAGGTCTCTTGTTCCATCGAGCGTTGCACCCATCAAGGAGGAGTCGAGGAGCCAAGAGCTTCATAGCGTGTTCTCTGCCACTCTGCATTTCTGCCTCCACAGCTCACAGCTCAATGATCCCTCCTGGCTTCTCCATCTCCGGCCCCGTCAACGACGCCGCCGTCTCGCTCTCCGCCGAGTCGCATCGGTGTCTAATGCTGCCGCCCGGCCTGCTCGACTCGGTCGCGCACAAGCTCTCGCAGAACGAGGACAGCCACGCATCCAACGGCAGCGGCGTGCCGTCGCATGTCAACTTCCAGGGCGCCTACCTCGTCAAGACCTCGATCGGCGCTCGGTATCTTCAGTATTCGATCCTCGTGAACCCGCGGCCGTCCAATAGCAGCGCGTTCGTCCACAGCGCGTGCACGATGCACCATCGATACGCGTCGTTCGCGCTGCTGCGCAAGCGCTTGCTGCACATTCTCTCTCGCTGCCAGCGCACCTATGAGTCGCCCTGGAGCTCGCTGGTGCACCGATCGTGCCTCTCATGCCGCGCTGTGCGCAAGACACTGCACAAGATCCCGTTCCCGCATAAGACCTGGTGCTTCACGACGCTGGAAGACGTGGCCGAGCGCGCCATCCTGCTCACCAACTTCGTCAACGTCTGCATCAGTCTTCTGGTGGATTGGGAAGGCTGCCCGCAGAGCAAGGCGCCGTTTGCGCGAGCACTCGGCGCGTTTCTAGGTGTCGAGCAACTGGCCAAACATGGCTCAGCACAGGCGCTCCACGACAGCCCCATGCTGCGCGTGCTGCGGTATCAGGACGAGGCCCACCGGACCACGCTCAGCTGCAATGACGACGACGAACTCTCTCGGCCCAGTCAGCCCTAGAAGCTTACGTTCTCCATGTCTCTCCATGTCCATTGTCGACGTGTAAACTCAATGAATTACCCAGTCGTTGCCTTCTGATTTATATGTGTTTTACTGGTTGTTCATTTGCCCAACATATGTGTTTGGGCTTTTGACCAATGCTGTCAATGAAACCGCTTGACGCATTGGCACCATGGCTTGTGTGGCGCCAGTGCAGGGGGATTGCAACCAGCAGCGCATTGGTGAGACGGCCAGAGTCAACCGTCGCCCGTCGCACGTAGCAGGCGCTGTGTTCAACTGGTGTCTATGGCTCTGCTGATGTTCTCGCAGCTGCTGACGGCAACCCGCAAGCACGATCTCAAGCAGCACGTACGCCATGTTCGGCCATGGCCATGCTTGCGCCTTCAGGCATTATGGACAGTACGACGACTTCAACAACCCGAACAAATATTTCAGTGGCATTGATCGAACGATCCGAGAGACCCAGACGATTGCATGGCTGGGTCGGCCTGGAGGACGGTGGAAGAATGGATGGTACGAAGACATGCAAGGTGGTCGCTGGCACAGTGATATTGTTGCAGTGGAGGCTGACAACACAAGTGGATTGGCTCAACGCTACTTTGACTCGACTGGCCAAGAGTTCGTCTGTCCCTTTAATTCCGACTGCTCCAGCACCACTATGACAATTCCATGGGCTGCCGAACTCACGAACACGATACTTTTAGCGACGCAAACGTCGGTCGTCATTTCAAATGGAACGCGCATTGGGCTGTTCTACTTTCGCTCCAGTGGCGTGAATCTTGTCACTTGCGTCTACGACTTTGCTGCTCTGATCTCCAATGCGTCAGTCATCTTATTGTTGGCTCGATGGATGGTTGCCATGGTCGCTCTGCAAAGAGGATACAGCAAGCGCGTTTGTCGTTGGCATACCGCGGAATTGGGAGCATCGCTCACGCGCCCAGTTTCACATACCTGCCGATCGCCATGGTGCCGCGGATGAAGATGATTCTTGCCACGTGTTTCACTATCGGATGCACCTTCGAAGGCCCTCAAATGGCGCTCGCAGATGCCTGGTTTGCGATGTATCCATCGATTGTCGAATCTACGCGAGTCTGCTCAATATGGTGGCGAAGCTCCTTCGCCGACGCATGAATGACTGGGTTTTCCCATTCACGATTGTGGTTCTGCGTGCCATCCACTTCTTTCGCCAGCACGTGTCCGCCTACGTTGCCACTGGAGGGCGCGTGAGTACGCTGGTCGACGCCGAGGAGTTTGGCCGGCTAAAACCGATTGACATGCTTTCGGCTGATGTTGCTTCGAGAATGGGAGGCAATGTAGCTGCTCTATTGTGGCTGAAGTTGTTGATCCTATCGCTCAGTGTTCTGTCGCTGCTGCTGGCAGAAAGATGTCGGTTGAGAGCAAGCGATCACGAACTCACCAATCGTGCGGCGCTGAAAAATCACTGAAGATTCGAGCGTGCAACGTTGGCGGCATTGGTCGTTCCGGGCATGGGAACGCAAAGATGTTGAGCGCGTACGAGTCTGTTCGACTGGGATATGTGGTGCTTGGTAATCGCTACTTGATGACGATAGAAGATTGGCTGATTCTGTCGTCTATGAGTCACTTGAAACACGTTTACTCTTTGTGGAACCATCGGGTTATGACGTTCCATGTGTCTAAGATACGCTATGAAGGCGATGAGGAAGCATTCCACGTGAGTTTGCATGGTCAGCTCATGAACCTTCATGATCCAGTTCTAATCAGCTTGGACATCGATGCACGTGCGCTGCTATAACGACAGCGTTTAGATGGTCAAAATACCGTATTATACCGGTACCCAATCCGATTGCACCAGCGATGCAAAAATCCGATGCGTGTGCTGAAGCGAACCCAATCATTGCTGCTGCCGGGGCTCTGCGCCAGCAGCTTCTTGGGCGCTGCATCCACACGCGACACTTCTGCTGCACATACGCAGCAGGCTCCAGCAGTGGGGACGGCGTCAGTAGCTCAAGGTGCGCGTGTTTACCACCATGGCGGCGTGCGCGCTCCACCACGAATGCTCATGGGCGATCCTGGTAAGCCCAGACTTAAGTACTCTTGCGCATAAGCAAAATGGATTTAACGTTAATTTATTTATCGATATGCTGAATACGCAGATAAATTTGCTCGAAAGTGGAAAAAGTTCACGGCCGATGGGTTGGATAAGTTGCTGGTGATTGCCGACTTTGACCAGACGTTGACTCCTTATCACAAACCCAGCGGTACGGGCACAAGTCATTTAATTAACAACATTTTCTGATCCTGTATACGGTATGAACACCAGGCGAACACGCCGGCAGCAGCCACGGGATCCTCATGAGCAGTCCGACGCTGCATCCGGACGTGCGTGCGCAGGAGCGAGAGCTGTTCAAGACGTATTACCCCATTGAGATGTCGCCCACAATGTCCAAGGACGAGAAGCTCCCATACATGATCGAGTGGTGAGCACAGATATCTGCATCTCCTGACTTTATGCTTGTCGGTAGGTTTCACAAAAATCTGTTGATTCTGCAGGTGGACTCGCGCCCACGACACTCTGATTGATAGCAGGCTGACCAGGCAGCAGATCCAAGACGCTGTGGCTCAAAGCGATCTCCCCTTCCGTACTGGTTTCCACGACCTGCTTGATGCTCTAACGGCAGCTAAAGTGCCGGTGTTAATCTTCTCTGCTGGCCTCTACGACGTTATCCACGCTGTGCTGGAGAAGGAGTTCACGGATCGCAAGAAGACGCAGCCTCCGGCTAATGTCCTTGTTGTGTCCAACATGATGCAGTTTGATGCGCTTGGTGTGCTTCAGGGCTTCCATGGAGAGCTGATCCACTGCTTTAACAAGAACGCATCTGTGGTGGTGGAGACGCCATTCTGGAAGCAATGCCAGACTCAGGAGAGACACAATATCCTGTTGCTGGGTGACTCGAGAGGTGACGTGCGAATGACGGATGGTCTCGATGTGGACGATGAATCGATTCTTCGCGTGGGCTTCCTCAACATCCACGTGGACGAGGCACTGGAAGAATACCTCCAGCTCTACGACGTTGTGCTCACGCACGACGCGAGTCTCCTGCCTGTGGAAGCGCTGGTGCAGCAGCTTCACGCAGTCGCGTCATTGTGAGTAGGGCATAGCTCAAGTTGGATCGTGTGTCTCCACTTGCCCGGCTTGAGAAGCTCTTGTTTTAGATGCATGGCGGTCTAATAATAAGCGCGTTGCGTCAAAGTTGGTGCTCAAGCGAATCAGCCCACTGGCAGATTCTGCTGTCGATGGCCAATTGTGTCGTTGCTGTCTTGCTCGTCACTCTCAGGACCAATCCTTGTGCATGCGATAAGCACTAGAGCAGGTAGAGCTTCGTAGACGCTGACGAAGGAACCAGAGCAGGCGAATGACGGCCATGAATTCTGAAGCCAGCCCTTCCCACTCTCGTACGAATTCTTGCAGCAAACCACCACACCAGCCTACGCACACCGCAGAGCAGCAGCACCATCGAGAGCAAGCTTCAACCCCAAAGCAACCGACAGTCACGACTGGTCCGGCTGTGAATAACACCACCCATGCCCCCTTACGCAAGGCGAGCAGCACGTGTGACGCCGGACAGATAGTGGGCGAGTATATGCTGGGCGAGACAATCGGCAAAGGCACATTTGGCAAGGTCAAGATCGGTCTGCACTTGGTCACGGGCGAGAAAGTGGCCATCAAGATCCTGGAAAAGAGCCGCATCGTCCAAACTGCCGATGTCGAGCGTGTGGCCCGCGAAATCAAGATCTTGAAGCGAAATCGGCACATGAATGTCATCCAGGTATCTTGCTCCACGAGTTGTCGCGTAGATCTTCAGTGACTTACCTAGTCTTGCTATTTCATCCAGCTCTACGAGGTTATCGACTCACCAGAGCGCATATTCCTCATCATGGAGCACGTGGACGGCGGCGAAATGTTCGAGTACATCGTCGCGCACCATCGCATCCGCGAACCGGATGCAGTCGTACTCTTCCAGCAAATCGTAGATGGACTGGCGTATCTTCACGAGAACGAAGTCACGCACCGCGATCTCAAGCCTGAGAATCTGCTGCTTCAGACGCATCCGCAGGGATTTCTGGTCAAAATCGTGGACTTTGGCCTCAGCAACACGCACGACGGAGGCCGATTGCTGCGTACTGCGTGTGGGTCGCCTTGCTACGCTGCACCGGAAATGATCGAAGGCAAGCTCTACAAAGGCCCAGTGGCTGACCTGTGGAGTCTCGGTGTCGTGCTCTTTGCAATGGTGTGCGGCTACCTTCCGTTCGAGGATCAGAACACGAACTTGCTCTACAAGAAGATCCTGACGGCGGATTACAAGCTGCCTCCGTTCCTTTCACACGTGAGTACTCTGCTGGGGATTGAGCTCTGCTATTGCTGACGATGGTTGTTCGTCATAGGCTGTGCAAGACTTGATCCGCAAGATCCTGGAGACGAATCCAGAGAAGCGATACACGGTCGAGATGATCCGTCAGCACCCGTGGCTCCGGAATGGCCGCGCGCCGCTGCCCACGACCATTTTAGAGCGTGACGACATGGTCGTGAAGGACATGGTGCTGTCCCAACTTGCGACGCTGGGCTTTGAGACTACCGATGTGCTTGCTGCTCTGCGGAACAATGTGCATGACAACACGACAGCCTCGTACTATCTGCTCTACAGCAAGATCTTCCGCGTGCTCAACAACCACAACGCCAGTCGAGCAGATCGAGCCTTCGCCCAAAGCAAACAGCGGACCAGCAGTATCACTGGCAGCGCAGGGGCGATCGCCATGTCTTCCCCGCATGAAACCAAAGTGAATAGCGTTACTAATCAGCGACGCCACACAACGCAGGAGCCTCCTTCGATTATTGTGGCTGAGAGCCATAGCCGTGCAGCTACTCCACCAGCATCCCAGCAAATATCGGTGCCGACTGGGCCAGCACCACTGGCGAACGCTCCTCCAGCCTCATCCAGCGGATCAGTGTCGACTCGACGTCCAAATTCCGTGCGTAGTGGTCGTAATCTAGTCCTGATGCCTGCGAGTGGCTCAGGGACGGCACACAACAGCAGCCTGGCGGTGCAGCCCATGGCACCACCACGCGGTGCTCCTGGTGCCATGGTGGTGCCCAAGCCTCCAGGGTCCCGCAGCGGAGCGCGAGTGTCTGTGAGCAACGGTATGGTCGCTCTCACTCCGATCGCTAACTCATACGGAGTCAAGAGAGAACCATCGATGCATGCACGACCGCAAGCCCGACGCCACACTCTTGAAGTGGGCCAGCATCTATCGCCTCGTAGCGCCGCGATCGCCTCAAGTTACGATAACTCAGCAGCCAGTGCTGCGTCCAGCCACTCCAGCATCGTGCGACGACGCGTGCCTTCAACTCCGCCCACTCCACGCTCTAACGACTCAGCCCAGCCACCACCAAATCATAGTCAGAGTCACAATCCCCATGGACACCTGGCTTCGAGTAAGGAGGACGACTCGAGACCTGCACAGACTTCGGACCGGCGGATACCGACGCAGCCTGCGCCCAGAGCACCGCTGGAGGCACGGCCACCTCCGCAGTTCTCCTCCGTTTTGTAGTGAAATGCCTAATACTACAAACGAAAGCACGATTGAAATGTGGCCAAACGCATCTCAAGTTAGCTGTCTTTAGAGCGTGATCTCTTCGACATCCTCCACGTTGCGCTTGCTGCCTCCTTTCTTCTGCCTATTCGCCAGCAGCGACATGGACAGATTATTGGGCTTGGTGCTCATGACCGTCGTGCTGCGTCGTCCGCGTTGGCCAGAGGCAGAGGAGGGGAGAGAGGACAATGGTGACGTAGCCCTCGCATACAACGGTGTCGCTCGAATGGGCGGAGCCTGCCCGACGTCTTCACAGTCGGCGACGAGTCGTTGGCACAATCCCTCGATCGAGCCCATCAGCTTCTCGAGGTCCTGCAGGCGCTGAGTCTTCTGTTCGTGGCTCTCCATCAGCGTACTCAGTCGATCCGAGAGCTCATTCGTGGCGGCGCTGGTCAAACTGGACGCCTGTTGTAACTCCCGGGCTTTCTCTTGCTGCATTTGTCTATCGTGTCTCTGGTGCGCTCGCAGCTGCGACTCCAGCTCCTTCTTGACCTGCACCGTGAACTTACGCGACCCGATGGGTCGGTGCGGGGTGGCGTTGGAGCTAGGACTCGCTCCGGTGGTGGTCGCCAGCACCAGGAGCGGGTTGATCTTGACCTCCTGTTGTCGATTGCTCCGCCACCGACGCACCGAGTGGAAACACTGCTTGATCTCAATCAGCAGCAGGCGGCAGGCCGGCACCAGTCCACGGGAGAACGGGTATCGATGCAGCTCCTGCATGTCTCGCTGGGTTTTACGCTGGAGATGGGCTTCAACGTCCACATTCTCGCTATCGAGCGTGTCCGCATCGTTCTCTGGCCCTTCGTCGTGGTCAAGTTCATCGCCAAAAGCCACGAAAGCCTCGGCTTGTTCATCGTCTTCCTCCTGCTCTGTGATGGTCTGCAGATACGCGTCGTTGAGGATCGCCAGGAATACGTTGAGCAGGATCAGCAGCAGCACCAGGTAGAAAGAGATGTAAAACACCGGCCCCAGCACCGCGTGGGCTTCAACGAGCGCGTTGTATTCGAGATCCCCAGCCACAGCCTGGAGCAGAGTGAGAATGGCCACACCAAAGGACCGGAAGGAGTGCACGTCCAGTCCAAAGAGCAGGAAGCCCACCTGCGCAAACGCTCCGATGCAGACCAGAAAATAGACCAAGAACCAGCCAAAGTCCACACTGGCACGATGCAGCATGCGGAACAGCAGACACATGCGCTTGGAGACCTGCGCATACTGAAGCAGCTTGAGCCAGATGAGCGCAGCGTTAATGCTGTTGAGCAGATCGTCCACGTACTGGAGCCGAGCGAGTCGCTGGAAAGTTGGCACCGAGTCCAGGCTGGCGCTGGTGATGGCACCGGCGATCTTGCCGCTGAGCGTTCCATAGACTTGGTCGATCAAATACAATCGCACGGCAATGACCGTGAGAAACACCAGCAAGTGAAGCGTTGTGAGCACCTGCCAGATCGAGCTCCGGAGCACTCGGACCACGCCATGGCGGTACATGATCCGAAGCTGCACTGTGCACCGACGAGCGATGTAGGCCACCAGCAACAGCTCCAGCACGATGCGAGGCGTGTTGGCCGAAGAATATCGAAACAGGTTTAGCACAACTTCCGATTGCTGCACGAACATACCGCCGGTGGGTGGGAACTCGAACGTGAACTGCACGATGTTGAACAAACGCAGGTACGCGTTGTAGACTGTGAAGTCGATAACGAGCGCTCGCGTGGCGATATCAATGAAGCGATCGCTTTCAAGTTGCTGGAGCAGGTCCCTGGCCACTGATCCATTGAGCGGTAGGTCCGTAACGTAGCCGGAGCCCGGGTAAGTAGCTGTGTACGCTTCAGTTGAGAGCAGGCCTGTTGAGCTCTCGCTGCTCCAGTTGTACGCGTAAACTGAGGTCGGAATAGCAGCGTTCGCGCCGTTTGGATTCGGATTCGCGCAGAGATCGAAGCCCACGGGCTGCTCGTAGATGCACTTGCAGTGGATGCCGCATTGTGTGGCGCAGTCACTCGCGTATCGCTGCTGATCGTCGCCAAAGTGCTGGGTGCAGGACCTGGGGCAGTCGGTGTAGCACACCTGCAAGTCGGCGTACGCCTTGGTGGACGCAATGGGCGTGAAGAAGGCGTCAGCGAAGGCAAAGCAGAGCGAGGCGACCACATCTCCACTGTTGAGGATCGGCCCGTAGCTCACTGTCTGCTCGTGCTTGTGTGTGAAGTCGCCATAGCAAAACGGGACGACGGCCGAGTACTCTGGGATCTGACTCAGCGTTGGACACGAGTCTGCGACCACACGCAGAGTTCGCATCCGGACTCCGCCGACCACGAAATTGTACGAGAGCAGCATGCTCTGACTGCTGGAGTTGGAGTTGTCCTCCAGACCGTATACCACGTCAGCAAAAGGGCCTTGCAGAAATCCCCAGAGATCAGTCTGGTCCTGGATCGTGACGAAGCGCTTCTGCGCACTGCCGATTGCTGTGGCGGCACCGGCCAGCGGAATGTCGTACGTCTGCTCCACGATGGCGCTCTTGAGGCGGTTGGCGAAGTAGAATCCGTAAACGTGGTCGTCCACGGAGGTCGTGGTGACAATGAACAGCACCAGGAAGGCCACGTACCCGGTAGCCTCGATTAGACTGCCGAAGGGCACCGGTGCCGTCGCGATGCGCTTGAACGAGTCTTCCCGGTGCAGCACCGACTTTGGAGCAGCTGTTGTGGAGCCCAATAGCGTCGTAGCTGATGCGCTAGATACCACGGTCGTAGGCGCAGCGAGACTCAGCTCCGAGCTCTTGGTGTCCATGTGCACCAGCTTGGGCTCGGTGTCGGCCATCTCTTCATCGGCTCCATGGACATGGCGCTTCATGGCACCAGGAGGAGCAAAAGCCGTTTTCCCAATGGCCAAAGCGACGCGAATCAGAAATACTCCCGTCACAAAACGCCCAGACTCAAGCAGCCTCTTCGTTCTCTCTAGATACATAGATTACTTAGCTGCTGCCTCTGCTTACGGCGCGACTCCGTTGGCGCTGCTGTCTGCTGGTGCCGGAGCATCACTCACTGGAGCGTCTTGGGGGATTGGGCCGCTGGCAGAGCGTGGGGACGATGTCGCAGCACCTGGCGACGATACAGCGAACTCCACGCGTCTCTTCTTGGTCGCAGAGGCGTCCATTGGAGCTGGTGCACTGGGAGCTGGAGCTGCTGCCACTGGGGCTGCAGGAGCCACAGAGCTCCGTGACCGCGCCTCTTCCACCAGCATCTCCTTCAGCTGGAGGAACTTGGCGTGCTTCTGCTCCGCCAGCTGCTTGAGCGCCGTCTCCAGCTCCAAAATGCGCTGCTTGGCGCTCTCCGACGGGTCTTCTGTCTTCTCTGGTTCAGCTGGCGCTTCGGCTTCCATCGCAGTCGCTTCGGGCGCAGGAGGCTGCTCCTGTGCCTCGCCCTCTTCAGCCAGCTGCCTGCGGATCAGCAGCTTCTTCCAGTTCTTCTCTCGACAGCGCTCTCGGATGATCCTACTCCAACAAGAGACCAGTGTTTAGTCGCGCTCTCCTGCTCGGAGGCTCACGACGCTCGTACCTGCGGACGGCCTGGTCTCTGGCGCTGAGAGACGCCGGTCGAGGGGTCTCCAGGCGGAAGCGGTGCGGCAGGATGGCCTCCAGATCCGTCGCCCCGCCCAGCTGCCCGTTCGGGTTACGCGCATACGGTCTCCCGCTCATGTTGCTCTGTTTAATGGGGGTACGCTCACACGAAGGGGTACACGAAGTAACCTTTATATGTGGGCTCTTTATTAGAGTGATTTTATTTTAGCCAATGAACATTGATTGAATATCATCACATTATTGACCAATCAGTGGATAGTATATTGTGGTGCGAGTGGCATTGATCCAGAGGCTGAATGTGATGAGTACCTGACACTTCCTACATGTGGCTTTATTGAAGTCATGAATCAGTATATCACTGTAGCCGATGGCCTCGAGAGAAGTGATCTGGGTCTCCATTCAGCTGTGCTTTCGTAATTGATGCCCTGACGTCGCACATGGTGACGCTTGATATTCGTATCCTTCCCAGAGCAAGCTCCAGTAGTTATCGCACAATGGAGTCATGATCCCGGACCTAAATTTCCAGATGACTCGCCTTTAAATATGGCAGCAGCTGATATTCCGGAGTCTGCTGCAGCATGGATTTGATATTGAAGCTCGGGGTTTGCCGTCTGATGACATCACGTGTCTTGCTGCATCGTAATCGTCTGTGCGCACAATCCCAGGCATCAGCTCATCAAAATGGTCACGCACTCACTCAACACGTCTGCGACACATTTATTCATTCATAGAGGTACCATTATCCGAGTACATTACCAGAATTTGAGATAGGATTGAAACTGACTTGAACAGGATATCTAATTAAGAAGGATCTTAGAATGGGATCCACTTAGATTCAATCCAATCGATTGTGCCACCGAATGCCGCAATCGATTGGGTTGCGGCGACGACACGCATCCTCCTCCTCCTACGTCCAAGATCTCTCTCTGCTCGTCACTTCGCTTTTGGAGCTCAAGACAGCAAGCATCATGAGCGACTGGACCAAGTACGAGCACCACTTCGCACAGGTGCAGCCGGACGTCCAGCTGCACTACGTGGACATTGGCCCTCGCGATGGCACGCCTCTCGTGCTCGTGCATGGCTGGCCGGACCTCTGGATCGCTTGGCGAGTGAGTTATCTTCCTGTGTATAATCATCAGTCTGAGGGCTGACGTCTCATTGCTGCAGTACCAAATGGGCGCTTTGGCCAAGAAATACCGCGTCATCGCACCAGGTAGAGAAGCCTCTCTATGGGAGTTCATGCGCTTTGCATTGACTCACAGTCTGGTTGATTGCAGACATGCGAGGCTACGGCCAGAGCTCGCGCCCGAAAGATCTCGAGCACTACGGCAGCAAGAACGTCACGAGCGACCTGGCCAACCTGCTGGACGCGTTGAACCTGCCTCGCGCCGTGTTCATTGGCCACGACTGGGGCGGTGCCATTGTCTGGCGCATGTGCCTCTTCCATCCGGATCGTGTGCTTGCTGTTTGCGGCGTCCTCACACCGTTTTCGCCGCCCACTGACGAGTACGTTGACCTGGAGACCTACACAAACGCTTTGCCGTCGCTCAAGTACCAGCGATTCATGGCGGACTCGGCACACGCGGCCAAGATCATGGACTCGTCGTCCAGTCGCCTGTTCAAAGCCACGTTCCGGTACCACAACGAATTGGACAAGACCCAGCCGTACGAGGATGTGGTCAAGGGCGTGGTCGGATCCGACGACGTCCGCTACACAGAGCGATCGGCTCTGCTCACGCAGGAGGAGCTCGACTACTACGTTGATACCTACACAAGCACGGGCTTTGGTGCCTGCGTCAACTACTACGGCACGCGCGCGATCGACTTCGAGAATGAGCGCGATCTGCCGCACACGATTGAGCAACCGGCGCTGTACATTGGCGCGGCCAACGACCACATCCTCAAGCCAGTCATGGCAACCAAGATGCCGCACTTGATGCCGAAGCTGGAGATGAAGATCGTGGACAACGCTGGCCATTGGGTGCTCTGGGAACAGCACGAGAAGGTCACGTCCATCTTGGAGGAATGGCTTGGCAAGATCACGGCTCCGTAAGAAGCTTAAGAGGGCCAATACAAGGCGCATTTCCCAGTCAGAGTTTCCGATGAATTGCATGCGCTTTGGCCAAATGAGTTCATGATTGCGAGAGCCCTGTATTCGAGTGGTCTGGGTTGAGCCAATGAACGTTGGTTTCAGAAAGCGTACCCATGTCAAGGGGGGTTCAGAACTGTACAGTGGCTGCTCAGTCGCGTTCCTTGGGTTGAACGCCAGCTCATTGTAATGGAGAGATGTCGTAGGATACTATCTGCATAATCCCCAGCAGCCAGCGAGAGGTCGACTAACTGCTCTGAAGGTTACGGAAGGTTACGCATTACTGCTGCGTTCAATCGGTCGTTCATTCGCCTCCATCTCAATGGATTCTTTTAATATCAAGCACTGGCAGTTGCATCTTCTTCTCTCAGTGGATCCATACTCGCAGTGGAAACAGAAGTCGCCTGCTGACGCAGCAAAGCAACCCAAGAAACCAGAGGGCATTCTGGCAATTTCGCGTAACAAAGACCGCGATGCCACGGTGGCTGTGCACGTAAACAACGTAACTCCCCTGTCACAGTATCTTTTCCGCCAATCAGCGCTCACCAAGTCACCCTCGCTTCTGCGTTTCGTAGCGTGTCCTATTTTTACGCAGCTGAATTATTATAGGACGGTCCTTCCCTCAGCCATTATTACCGCCCCCCAGAGAGCGCGAGAATTCAGTCGGCAGCCACCAAAGCAGCATGAAGATCGTCGCCATTGGTGCGTGTCTCTCGCTCTCCACGAGGCTCTGTGCGCATGTGTAGGCGTCTCAATGCACAGCAGAAGCGTGTGGTTATAGCTACACGTCTCTCTGAGCGCTCTAGCGTCTGTGGGTCGAGAGTTCTGGCCGAATGAACTGAAGAGCTCACTTGGCCTGTTGTGTCATGTAGAACTGCTGCGCCAGGATGCCCAGGGCCAGGACCCCACGATCCTCTCGGCCAGCTTCGAGGTCTCGTCCTTCGGCTACTTCCAGCGCTCTGGGTGAGTCTGTCGCCTGTGTAGAGAGGTGGAATGGACGGATGGGATGGCTCATGATGACGACGTTTCTCTGGATCAGTGTGCGTGAGATGATCAACTTCTTCAGTCGCACGTTCATCAAGCGCACGCCCGCGGGCCAGCGTCAGTCCATCCAGCACGAAGGTGCGTAGCCACAGCATTCTCTAATGGCCTTTAGGCTTGGTCTCATCTGTACATGCGCGCATGGCTGAACAGAGTACACCTGCCACGTGTACGTGCGTCGCGACGGTCTCTCGGGCATTGTGGTGGCCGACCAAGAGTACCCGCCGCGTGTGGCGTTCGCTGTGCTCAACAAGCTCATTGAAGAGTATGAGAAGGAGAAGGGGTGCGTTGCTTGTCAATCCATTATCTGCCTCCAAAGACTCCAATACTGATGGCTGTCTCTGCGTAGCTCCTCCTGGCAGTCGCACACGGGCGCGCCCGTGGAGTTCCCGCCGATCACGACGGCGCTGGCCGAGTACCAGGACCCGTCCAAGACGGACAAGATCACGGCCATCCAGAAGGAGCTGGACGAGACCACGGCCGTGCTGTCCAAGACCATCGACAACGTGCTGGAGCGTGGTGAGAAGCTGGACGACCTCGTCTCCAAGTCGCAGGACCTCAGCAGTCAGTCCAAGGTCTTCTACAAACAGGCCAAGAAGACCAACTCCTGCTGCGTGGTCATGTAGACTCAAACTCCTCCAGCCTCACCAGCGCCCGATTCTCTTCATTTCTTCATGTCTCGTTGTGCATATGGTATACTTTTAAAACACCCACCCACATGGACAAAGCTCACTCGTATTCCTTCTCTACTTGCCGCCGGCCTTCCGTCGAGGGCGGAGCGACCGCGTCGTAGGCTTCGATGAAGACGCGGCACCATCGCTTGACTCCACGGCGTCGTCGTCTTCGCCCGCGTCCTTCTCATCTGGCTGGTCATCATCTTCATCTGCATTTCCATTAAAATCGTCCAGCGGCTCACTGTCACCCGTGCCTACACAAACAGAGTTAGCCATGATGCTATGTGCTTCATGCTGAGTCTTGATGGCTACTATACGTACTGTCAGCACGAGATCGCTTGGGTAGGTCTTTCTTCAGGTTGACCTTGGCATTGCCTCGCGTCTGCTTTACAGAGGTAGCCGAGGTCTTTCGAGGAGCATTGGTACTGCCATTGCAGTTGGGACATTGGTGATTCGCATTACTCGTAGCGCTGGGTGTGTCGTGATGATTGTGTGGCAAGTGCGAACTCTCTCGCAGTTTGTCCAACTGAGAAAACAATGTCCAACATTAGCCACCCATCCAGTTCATGCAGAAGGCCAAAGAAGAAGCCTGCTTACCTGCGCCACCAACTGATTGATGGACTCTAACTGATCACTTGCATGCTGCTGGGCATCCAGTTTCTCACCTACAGAGCAATAAAATGGTTCGGGTCACGAGCGCTACAACCACAATACGATAGCAGCACGTACCCTCCGTCTTCTGCAGTTGGAAGCGCAAGCGCTCGATCTCGCCCTTCATCTGAAGCGATTCATATCGCTCCTTCTCCCACTCGAGCATCGTGGTCGGCAGGTACGAGCTCATCCACTGCAGTGGGTTCGGCGCCACGGCGGCTACTCGGTCTGGCAGCGTACTCAGCGGACTCAAGAGCAGTCCCACTTCGTACGGCGTGATCGGGATCTTGCATGCAGGAAAGTCAATGACGTGCACGTTTTTGGAAGGCTTCTTGCTGGCTCCGTTCGGGACCATCATGTTCAACTTGCGCTTCTTCTTCTTCCGAGAGGACTCGCTGTTGTCATCAGCCGACGAGCCTCGCACAGCCAGCGATCCATCGGACGCCGAGTCGCCGCCGTCCTCGTCATCCGAATTGGCTTCGTTGTCATCCTCTTCGTCCTCTTCATCCGATTCGCTATCATCAACATCTTCCTCCGAGTCGCCCTGTATCCGTCGTCGACTGGAGGAAGCTCCAGATCCGAGCATGTTGAACTTGCCCTTGGGCTGCACCAGCGCCTCCATGACGTCGAAGTAGCGCTGCTTGAGCTGCTGCTCGGCTTTCAAGTACGTGATTTCGGACGGCAGCACCTCGATGTCGTCTTCCTGCAGGAAACCCGTGGCTCCGAACGTCAGTTTCACACTCACGATGCGCTTAGCCGGGTCCATTTGCAAGACCACGCCCTTGCCGAACGGAGTCTCGACCGTGTCGCCGGCATAAACGTCGTCTATGGATGGCGCTTCCAAGCCTTGCTCGGCCATGAGCGTCTCCAGTCGCTGCTTCTCGCGCGTGAGGCGCAGAATCGCGTTGCCGCGGGTCTCGAGCTCCGTCATGATGTCCTGCAGCGCGCTGGTCCGGCGGCGACTAGACTCGAGCTGCTTGGCCTTGGTGGTCACGTCGCGACTCAGCACCTGCATCACTCGGTTCTGCTGCTTCTCCAGTCGTTTCAATTCGGTCGCCTGGCCGATGAACTGGCTGCGCAGGCGCATGAAGTCGCGCTCCAGGTCCTCTCGCTCGCGCTTCATGGCGCTCAACTCGCGCTGCGTGATGCGCACAGCGCGTCGACAGACAGGCAGCGACTCGACCAGCTCTTCCGGCGTGGTCGCGTGTCTGGGCCGCCACAGCGGGTCCGTCAAGTAGGACGCACCCATGTCGGTGGCCGCGTCGTCCTCGTTGCGGAGCCTGCTCTTGCCCGGCCGCAGCGCCGACAGCTTGCTCTCGAACACGTGCAGCGCCTGCTGGATCTGCTTGATGTCGCCCTGGCTGTCCGTCATCGAGAGCGAGCGCACGCCCGGGATCTCCGGCAGCAGCCGCGGCGCGCGCTCGTAGCGCGAGTCCTGGAAGAACGACCGGTCCTCCGCGTGATGGCGCTTGGCCGATGCAGCGTCGCCATTCGCCTCCGGGTCCTTCTTCTTCTGCGATGCAGTGCGCCTAACAACAGACAGGAATCCATCCACCCATTATCAGTCCACCCAAGTGATGCAGGCGGAAGCTCTTGCTACGGACCTCCGCTTGGGCTGCGCGTCTCGGCTGCTGCTTCCGCCGGCTACAGACACACTCACTCCAGCCGGCGAGGCGCCTGTGGGACCCGCTTTACTGTTGCCAGAGCTGGTTTCTTTGGCCGGAGGCTGCTTCTTCGGCCGCGGTTTCGTGCGCTGCGTCTTGACGGCGGCCGGCGCGTGGCTGGCGCTGGCGGTGGCCGTCTTGATCATGGCCTGGCTCAGGAGGGAGCAGGCGGTCTCTGTGCAGAGAGAGAGGCGGCGGAAGGGCGGGGCTTCCCACCGACTCGGGCCCTAATGGCGGACTCTGACTGACTGGCGCCGTTCCTTTCTTCCTTCAAGAGGAAGGGGGCCCGTCAAAAACCTCAGAAAGACCCAATGGACCACCCAAAAACACAGCTGAAAATGGGTTCTTCTGGCAAGTGTTTTTCATGAATTAACACTCCCATGGAAACACCCAAAAAGACAATACTTGGGGTCCATCATCCAAACCACCCAAGCTCAAGTCGGTCTGGTCAAGCGGAGAGGATGCTGGTCAAGCGCAGCGTGGTGATGCTGCGTCTGCGACGAGCGCTGGTGCGTTGCTTTGTCTAGATTAGATAGGTGCCGAGTGTGGCTCTCTGTCCATACCTCTCTTTATTGGGATCGACCCCAAGCGGGGACTGACTGGTCACGCTTGTCCTGTGTAGCACACGGTGCGTCGCGTGGGCGATGCCGAGACAGCCGCCTGTCGATACTTCTTCTACGACACGCTGGGTCGCAAGCAGTCTCCGTGGCACCACATCCCGCTGTTCGCGCCGCAGGCAGGCGAGGAGGCGCTGGCGCTTAGCGGCTCCAACATCGTGCACTTTGTGAACGAGATCCCCAAAGGGTGCGTACCTCTATCTATCTACATGAGTGGATGGACGACTGTCTAACATGCTTGTGGGCGGATGCAGCTCGCGTGCCAAGCTGGAGATCGCAGGCGAAGAGGAGTTCAATCCGATCAAGCAGGACATCAAGAAGGGTCTGCCGCGCTTCTACCACAGCGCGTCGCTCGTGAACTACGGCTGCCTGCCGCAGACGTGGGAGGACCCGAACCACGTGGACGACCACACCAAACACGGCGGTGACAACGACCCGATCGACGTGGTCGAGATCGGCCGTCACGTGGCTGGTGTGGGCGAGGTCTACCCGGTTAAGGTGCTGGGCGTGCTGGGCATGATCGACGACGGCGAGACGGACTGGAAGGTGATCGCCATCAACCTCAAGGACCCGCTGGCCGCTCACGTGAACGACGTGGAGGATCTGGCCAAGACGGAGCTGCACGGCGTGGTCTCGCAGATCCACGACTGGTTCCGTGACTACAAGATCCCGGACGGCAAGCCGCCCAGCCAGTTCGCCTTCGGAGGCCGCGCCATGCCCCGTGACTTCGCTGTGGATGTGATCCAGCAGACCCATGAGAGCTGGAAGCAGCTCGTTGGCCAGGAGCTCTCGGCGCCCACCAAACTCTGGATCAACAACCAGCACAAGCTCTAGACGTCTTCAATAGCGTCTTTAGCAGCAGAGCAGAACCATGAAATAAAACACAGCTGCCAAGATGATGAGCAGCAACAGCATGACCGTCTCGATGGCGCTTCCAGGTGGCTCTTGCCGTAATCTGCCGATCATGTGGGAAGTGAGCCATGAGCTGCTTGAACAAGAGCATGACGTGCATCCACTGAAAAACCGATGTGGTCCACATCCTCATGTTATGTGCTGCACATGCAATATATACGTATAGTGTATAGTGGGAAAAAAGAATCAGACTCATCTTCATAGACAAGCCCCCAGTTTTCTCAAGTGTTGGTTTTCTCAGGGCGTGGCGCAATCACCCAAAGCATGAGGAAAGATATATCCTGGAGCCTTGAAGCATGAGCATCCATACTGCGATGGGCTCCAGTCACAGGGTACGTCCATGAGGATACGCTCGTAACCTCTTTTTCCAGACGACACCACGAGAACTGATGAGTTGTCGTCAAACCAACGTTTGTGCGTTAGGTAACAAAACGCAAGATATTCCATATAACTTACGAACCGGCTGCGAAACTGTACGGCATCTGCAACAAATGTTTCCAAAAAATAGATCATAAAACATCATTCATTTAAACCATTTGATAGGGCTCGGTCTACAAACCACTTGACTGACTGCATTTATCCCTATCCATGTATACCAATTTGTATATTTGCATCCCATTTCATCCCTTTTTCCGGTTGCACCCGCTGTTTTAAAAACGTCTGCGGCCTTTCGCCTGCAACGGGCGGGGCGTAAATTACGCGAAGGAATTTCGAGGGGGAGTCGAGGGCAAGTGAGCAAAGAAGGATCCAAGGCAAGAGGCCGATGCTGCGCGCCAAGCACATGGGCTTCAAGAGCGTCAAGCGCGTGGAGGTCAAGGCCGAGACCACGACACCCGGCGAGATGCGCACCACCACCGACGCCCACGGCCAGCGCGTCAGCACCAGTCGCAGCCGCCGCACGCTGCCCAAGCTCGAGTTCACGGTGGACGAAGACGGCGCCATCCTGCACGGCCCGCAGCGCGCTGTGGCCGCGGGCGGCGGCGCCGGGGTCGCGGCGGGCTACTCGTTCTTCTCCGCGCAGAACGGAGTGGACGGCGTGCCGCCGCATCGCGACTACGAGACGGCGCTGGAGCGAGAGCTGATGTACCAGACCGCCAGCTTCCAGGCGCTGCACATGCGCGCGTTTCCGGTGCCGACAGCGCACGGAGGAAGCAGCAACCAGCACGAAGGCGAAGCCATGCGCGATAGCAACAACCAGGAGGACGAAGAGGACGACGATGATGAAGCCGAAGAGCGACTGGGGGAGGATGAGCAAGGCGACGTGCACGAAGTGGACTATCTGGAGCAGCGCCCCATGACCACGTCGCCGCGAGCGGACGCCGGCACGCCCAAGCGCTCGTCGTTCGCCATGCTGTCGCCGCCGCCGCCGATGTCGCCCGCGCCCATGAAGGAGTGCATCCTGAACGACACGCGCGCGACGACGCTGGCCATCAAGTACGACGGCGGCGTGAACAAGTTCGTGTGCGGGTCGTCCATCGAGCGGTTCTCGGGCCACACAGGCGTGTGCCGCGTGCTGGGCAGCAAGAAGTACCCGATCATCCCGCACAACCTGCGCATCGGCGACCTGCTGCGCATCGGCTCCGTGGGGCTCGTGGTCTGCGAGCTCAACCGCACCGAGTCGGACGAGACGCAGGAGTCGCTGAGCGAGCACGAGTACGCGTACCTGAAGGAGCACTACCTGAGTCTGCCCTTGCAGCAGACGTTCCACCCAACGGAGTCCTCTGCTGAAGACGGAGACTCGGACAAGAAGGACGAGCGCAACGCCGGCAGCAGCAACCAGAACCGGTCAGGAGAGACGTCGGACGAAGGAGAGTCGGAAGAGGACCGACTCGCAGGCGGAGATCTCCGCGATGGAGACAACGAGGGCTGTCCTGACGACGTGACGCGGCCCAGCATTGGTGTGGCCGGTGTCGTGGGCAAACGGTTCTGCTACATTTGCTATGATGGCGACGAAGAGCCCGAAGAGAATCCGCTCGTAGCGCCGTGCCATTGCAAGGGCGACACCAAGTACGTGCATCTGGACTGTCTGCAGCGCTGGAACAACAACCTGGACGCGGACGGCAGCAATCCGAACCAGAAGGTGTGTGCTGTGACCAACACCGAAGGCCTGGACGTCTGCAGCATCTGCAAAGCTACCTATTTAACAAGCGTCAAGCTTGACGACGGCCGCATCGTTTCGCTGCTGGCCAAGAAACTGCCGCCGCCGTACGTGACCTTTGCTGTCGTGACGCAGCACGAAACGCGCAATCGATCTACTGCGCTTACCAACACGCGCTTCCAGCTCAGCTTTGCCAAGTAAGTGATCCTGTTGTCCTGATATATGAGAGAAGGGTGATCAACTGACTTGATGGATTGATTCGCATTAGTCTACCAAAGAACCAGCCGTTCCTGACGATCGGACGCTCCACGAACAACAACATGACGTTGCGCTATCGCACGGTCTCCCAGCTGCACGCCAAGATCAAGTACCAGAACGTACGTGTGCTTTGGTTAATGATCCTCTGCATGCATGCATGACTGACGATTCTCTATTTGGAAAATCAGAACCAATTCATCATGTACGACGCTGCCAGCTCCAACGGCACGATGCTGTTCTTAAGCAAACCGCTGGAACTGGACTGGAACAAGACCGTTCACGTAAAAATTGGTCGCACGATCTTGACGCTCAAGTCCAAGAAGCGGTGGAAATGGTCGGGCACCGGCAGCAACAGTAGTAATAGCGACCAAAGCGACTGCGACAACGGATCGACGACGTCCTCACCACGTCCGCGAGGGTCGAACCTGACACCACGCGCCACCAACGACTTCAGCCCACGCGCCGCTTGGGATTCGACCACACCACCTGCACAGACAAACCAGTCGATCCCGAACCGATTCGATTCAAGCTCCAACGGAGTCCTGAACGATCCCAGCGCCGATGTCGCGCTCTCCCCTTACGCCAACAATGTGCATCAAATACTCCACCGACCGTTGGACTCACAATGGCTCTACCGAATGCTCGCCAGCCAAACGAGTGGGTCGATCATGAGAAGGAACAGCGACGACGAGGAAGACGACGATGCGATCCTGGGACGGAACGAAGCACGCCTGTCGTCCGAGTCCCGGTCAAGACGCTTGCCTCCGTACCACCGCCAGCAGTTTGACGTCTCTCCATCCAGCGCAGCTGCCGCTCACAATTCGCCGTCATCCTTTAGCGACGGGACAGCTGCCCAACACAATCACCACCACGAGCACGTGCTGTACGATCTGAGCGATTCGCTCTCGCACATGGACATTTCCTCACCACGCACGCTCCTCCGACGTCCGCCGCATCCCGAGTGATCCTCTCAAGCTGGTGTGATCGCTTCTCTCTGTATTTCTTCTGCTTCCTCTACCTTCGCTCTCTCATCATTGCATGCTTCCTATATTTAACGAAATGAACTTGCTGAATCGCTCATGGCTTTAGCTTCTCAAAAACCCATATTTTCTCCTAAAACAGTAAAGCCCATGAACACATTAAAAAGAACTTGGAGGATTGGGTGATTACTTTTGGGTTGTTTTTAGCTCACGGCCCATTGACCCATTGGCCTCAGGAAGCAAGCCAGGCTCCATCTCTCTCTCTGTGGCCATGATCTCCAGCTCCACGCGCGAGAAGGCGAGAGCCACCAAGGCGTACCTGGAGCAGAAGTACGCGGCCATGAAGAAGGAGCGCGAGGAGTCTCGCGAGCGCCGCAACACGCTGGAGCAGCAGATGGAGGCCATGCGCCTCACGGAGCGCAAGAAGGAGAAGTACCGCCAGGAGCTGCGCACGCAGGAGCTGCAGAGCATGCGCCACCAGCGCAAGCGGCTGGCTGTGCAGGACTTCCAGCCGCTGGCGGTCATCGGCCGCGGCGCCTTCGGCGAGGTGCGGCTCGTGCGCAAGAAGGACACGGGCGAGGTCTTCGCGCTAAAGTCGCTCGAGAAGCGGCACATGGTGCTGAAGAACCAGGTGGGCCACGTCAAGGCCGAGCGCGACATCCTGGCCATGGCCGACAACGACAACCAGTGGCTCGTGACGCTGCACTACTCGTTCCAGGACGACCACCGGCTGTACATGGTCATGGAGTTCCTGCCCGGCGGCGACCTCATGGGCCTGCTCATCAAGGAAGACATCCTGAGCGAGCACACAGCGCGCTTCTACGCGGCCGAGATGGTGCTGGCCATCGAGTCCGTGCACGAGCTGGGCTACATTCACCGCGACATCAAGCCGGACAACGTGCTGCTGGACGCGCGCGGTCATCTCAAGCTCACGGATCTCGGACTGTGCAAGAAGATGGATGGCCACGCCGAGCTGCTGCCCGTGA
The DNA here is from genome assembly GCA_023337935.1 of Elongisporangium anandrum. Taxonomy (NCBI): domain Eukaryota; phylum Oomycota; class Peronosporomycetes; order Pythiales; family Pythiaceae; genus Elongisporangium; species Elongisporangium anandrum. The sequence continues at coordinate 103,162 of JAADXR010000027.1, forward strand.
CGCAGCACACGATGGACAGCGCCACGGCCATGGCTGGGCCTCCGCTCGTGGCAGGCAACGAGGCTCCACGGGCGCGGCCGTTCCTGCGCAACCGCCAGGCCGCGTTCAGCACCGTGGGCACACCGGACTACATCGCGCCGGAGGTGCTGGCACAGAAGGGCTACGGCAAGGAGTGCGACTGGTGGTCCATGGGCGTGATCCTGTACGAGTGCGTGGTGGGCAACCCGCCATTCTGCGCCGACGAGCCCATGCAGACGTGCCGCAAGATCATCAACTGGCGCCAGACGCTGTTCTTCCCGCCCGAGGCACGCGCTGAGCTGAGTCCGCAGTGCATCGACTTCATCCGGAGACTGCTCTGCAACGCGGAGAACCGACTGGGCTCCACGTCCGTGCAGGAGATCAAGCAGCATCCGTGGTTCCACGGCATCGACTGGGACCACCTGCGCTCCATGCAGTCGCCCTACGTCCCGCCCGGCGGCGGTGCCACCTTCGAGTCCATCATGGCGCGTCTGCAGACCACAGACCCCAAGCAGTACAACGACTCGGCGTACCAGCAGCTCGTGGGCCACATCACGGCCAACTTCGAGGACTTCTCCGAGTCCTGTGAGCTCATGCCGCCTGCGCAGCAGCAGGCGTCGGCCCACTCCACGCCGTCAGGTCTTCCGCCCCCGGCTCCGGCGGCAGGAGGCAGCATGGAGGACGTCCCGGCGTTCGGACCCGACGGCAAGCCGCTCACGTTCAACAAGTTCATCGGATACACGTACAAGCGCAAGCCCACGGTGCGCCTGGCGCTGGAAGACGTCGAGTTCGAGGCCGCCAAGTAAGCATGCAATATGAATGATCATCTATAGCTCATGTCGTTTCATTCGTTAGTTAGTCCTGGAAGAAGTTCCAGACGCAGATGCACGAGTCGCAGCCCACGGACACGAGCTGCCGCTCGTCGGGGCTCCAGCTCACGCAGTTGATGGTCTCCGAGTGACCCAAGGCACTGGCGATGAGCGTCAAGGCCGCGATGTCGTAGAGTTTGACCTCGCAGTCGTCCCCGCAGGTCGCGAGGTATCTCCCGGACGGCGAGACGCTCACGCACATGACTCGCAGGCGACTCGGGTCCATGAGGTACTGCACCGGCTCGGCCACGTCGCAGTCCCAGAAGAGCAGTCTGCCGTCCGAGCCGGCCGAGACGATCTCGGTCTCCGAGTCCAGACGCTGCGCGATGCCGTTGAACGCGCCTTCGCGCACCTGCTGGGCCACGATCCGGCGCTCCGTCTTGAGGTCGTAGATGAACAGCGACTTGTCCTGGCCGCACGAGTGGATGCGCTGGGGCTTGAGCACGTCGATCAGCACTTGCGTCACACCGCGCTTGTGCTCGTGGAACTGGAGCACCAGCTCTCGCGTCTGCGTAGACCAGACGTTCACGCCGCCGTCGCTCGAGCCCGTGACCACGTACTTCTCGCTCGTGGCGATGGACGTCACACCACCGCGATGCGCGTTGGCGATGTGCCACTTGGGCTGCGCCGACACTGGATCGTACGCTCGGATCCAGCCATCGGCCCAGCCCGAGAGGATCACCATGGGGTTGGACTGAGAAGGAGCATGCTTGGCAAACGCCACGCTCAGTCCGGCCACGGCTTCGGTGGCCATGCACTTGAGCTGGTAGGTCGAGAGGCTCCAGACGCGGAGGCTGCCGTCGACCGAGATGGTCGCGAACTCCTCCGAGCTGCTGCCAAAGGCGCATTGCGAGATGGCGCCCAAGTGGCTGCTCGCCAGCTCCGTGGGCGAGAGCGTGTTGGCTACGAGGTGGTACATCTTGCCAGCAGAGGTGCCGGCGAAGAGCTGCGTGCCGTCGCGCGCGACCGAGAGGCTCGTGATACCGCCGACCAGCTGCACCTGACCGATCAGATTCCACTCCGAGTCTCTGCCCACGAGCTTCTTGAGCACGCCGTCGCCCGCGCCGACGTAGATGCAGCCACTGGCGCCACAGCACGCGAGGCTGTGCACGCCGTTCCTGGACACCGGGATCGTGTTGCGGTAGATGCGAGCCTCGGCGTTGAAGACCACGAGCTCTCCAGCCATGGTGCCGGCCAGCAGGTCGACGCGCGAGTGGGTCACGGCTGCACACAGATAGCTGCGTGCCAGGCCGACGTTGGGCATGCTGCAGGGCGAGACCTCGAGGCGGTACTGCATGCAGCTGATGTCGTAGGCCAGATCGCCCAGCAGCAGCTGACTGGAGTAGGCCAGCGACAGCGTGTACTTGGGCCGACGCAGCTTCTCGTCCATCTGGCCCCAGTTCAGGATCGTCACGGGCGTGGGGAAGGACTTGGTGAGCACCACTTCCGACGTCTGGAGGCAACATAACCAGCGTGAGATGCTAGAGACGAGATGGACTGCTCAGTCATCGGAGCTTACCCGCATATCCCAGAGCACGACGCGACAGTCTTCGGACGAGGCCGCCAGGAAGTGGTCGTCTGGGGAGAAGCACAGCTGCAGCACGGGCTTCTGGAACGCGATGAGCTGGTACAGCTCCTGCCGAGAGTTCAGATCCCACACGACAACAGCAGCGCCTCGGTCCTAGAGAGGGAAGACCAAGTGAGTGACCATCCAAGGAGGATTCTATGGAGCTGCTGCATTGATACCTGCTGCCGCCGTGAGCAGATCTGGGCCGAGGCCAGCAGTCCTCCCGTGTTGGACATGCTGAGCACGTTGATCTCTTCGTCGTGGCCTCGCAGAAGCTCCTGCATATGACTCTCACGGACATTGCCAATGACGACAGCGGCGCCCATGCTGTCCCAGCAGCACTCGAGTCAGTATCAAAGCCTCTGAGACTAATGCAGCATCCATAGAGAGACCAAGTGATGTAGCTGTCTGGATCCGTCGGATGCGCGTGGATCGTGCTCTTGCCCTTGCCTGTGTACCCGCTCACGTGCTCCAGCTCAATCGACACGAGCGACTGCTGCTGCTGCTGCTGAGTGTACTGGTTGCTGTCGTAGTAGTCGTCGTAGGACGGCTTGGCGTACAGGTCAAACGACTGCGCTGGACCTCCATACGCTCCGCGTGGCCCTCCGCTCCCTGCGCCTGGCGCGAACAGCTCCGGATCGATGCCCTTGGCCTGGCGGTGCATGGCGATGGCTGTCAAAGTGTCGTTTCGTTCCCAATTGAGAGGGGCTACTAATCGAGACTAACTTGTCTCAGTGGCACACTGACTGGTACAGTCCATTGGGTGAATCGCGTTAGAGAGGGAGGCGATGCGATATAGGAAGCGGACGCGCGGGCGGTCTTTCTCGGCATTGTTTGAATTTTCAACCACCTCCCTGGGCGTGACGCAAGGGGGGTCCTCTCTCGATGACGTCCACGCTGTCCTCCGCCTCCATGGGCCACACCGGCTCGCCTGCGTACACCAGCCATCCGCCTCATCGCTCTCCTCCAGCGGCTCAGGCGCCCAAGTACGTATTGGCGGACGAAGAGGCGGACGAGTACACCGAAGCGGATGAGTTCACTGAGGCGGATGAAGACGACGACGATGCGTTCTGCTTTAATGCGCCGGCGTATTACGATCTGAGAAACCCGGCACTGGAGAAGCAGTACGTGAACAACGCGGATGGGTACTTTGCTCTGCAAATCTCCATGGCCGAAGACCAGCTGCAGCAGGATCCCGACCATGAGCCCGAGCACGAGGCGGACGAGGACGAGCGGATGACCGACGACGACGAAGCGGATGGCCATCACGACCATCTCAAGATCGAGCAGATCTACCAGAAGCAGGACCGACCGGAGACCTTCGAGGAGGTCTTCATGCAGTACGCGTCCGAGGAGACGCGCTCGCGGCTCTCGGCGGCCTCGCAGATGTCCACGACGTCCTCTGCGGCCACCACGAACGCCTCTCCGATGTACCAGTTCATGGACGACACCGGAGCCTCGGTCAGTCGCTACTCGAGCCACTCGACGTCGTCGCTGTCGTCTCCGGCGCCACAGAGCCGCGTGCATCACTACGACAACCAGCAGAGCTACCAGCCACCTGCAAACTCCAAGATCCTGCAGCCCACGCAGTCGTTCCTGCGGCGGATCCAGGCCGACCAGGCCATGCGCCAGCAGAACGACATGGACACCGGAGCTACGAGCCACATGGAGGAGAAGCCGCCGCAGCACCACCACCAGCCGAGACTGACGCAGCCCAAGAGCCCACGTCTGCACACGAGCAAACGCACGGCCCACGGGAACAACACGCGCATGAGCAGCACGAGCATGGAGCTGCTCAAGATTCAGGAGGAGAAAATGCGGCTGCAGATGGAGACGCTGCGCATCCGCGAGATGTACGAGAAGACCAAGACGCATCGCCCGCCGGCCAACGTGCACCAGCGGTCCACCAAGCCGCTCACGATCCCGCAGTCTCCGCACTTGGAGGTCGGACACCGAGCACGATGCTTTGTGCGTGAGGACCACGAGGACCAGACGGCAGCTCAGGCTCAAGGCACCATCCGTCCCGAGACGCTCGTCTCACGTGATTTCGCTCTGCAGGCTGCGCAACAGGATAACCAGCAGATGGAGCGAACGGTGCCTCAGTCGCCGTTCCTGGCGACGGCGCAACGTGCTGCTCGTCGTAACGTGCTCCCTGAAGAACTGGAGAACCAAGAGCAGCACCACGCTCCGACTCGTGGCCCCAACGGACTCACGGTGCCCGTGACGCCTCAGCTGCAGACGACCAAGCGAGCTCAAGCAGCAGCGGCCTACCGTAAGCCCGTGGAAGTCGTGGACAAGGATGCCGAGGAACTGGCCAACAAATTCCACTACAAGCCTGTGAACCGGAAGATCCTGGAGCCTACGAAGATGAAGTCGCCCATGAAGATCAACCGCCCGCCACTTACGATTCCTGTCTCGCCTAATCTGTCGACATCGAGCTCACGCTCGAGCGGAACGCGCCAGACAGCGGCAGAGCGCGCTGCAATCGCAGTCGCCGAGGTGGAAAAGCGACGAAAGGAGCGCGAGGAAATGCGACGTCGGAATGCAGGCCCAGCAGCACCGACGACGACTTCGTACGTCCCTCGCCGCCCAGTTATCCCCGAAACTCCGCCGCTCAAGAGTCTGCAGCGTCATCGCCAGTATCAAGCTGATTTCCAGCGTAAGATGCAGGCTGAACAGCAGGCACGCGAGGAAGAAATGAAGAAGCAGCGCGAGTTTAAGGCTCAGCCGATGCGCGTGAACTCGGCTCCGCCACGCTTTGAGGGCTCCAGCAAGCCGCTCACAGAGGTCCGGCCGTTTGCGCTTCAAGGAGAACGATTCCACGAACGCTCGCGTGAAAGACTGGAGCTGCTCCGACGCCAAGAGGAGGAGGAAGCCAAGGCGTCGGTGCAGTTCAAGGCCATGCCAATGCCTGTCTCGCACGATCCCCAGCAACCCGGGGCGAGTTTCCAGCTCAAGCCAACGGCAAGACAGGTGACAAAGATCAAGGCACCGGAGCTGGCCTCAGAACGCCGAGCTGCTGAGCGTGCAGCGTTTGACGCCGCAGAACGTGAGCGAAGGGCGCAGGAGGAAGTTTTCAAGCAGCAGATGGACGCTGAAAAGCGCCAACTGGAAGAGGAAGAACTCAAGCGGGTTCGACGCGAGAAGCTGACGTTCCATGCGCGTCCGGTGCCGGAAGTCAAGCCCTTTGAGCTCAAGCCGACGACCCGACCGCTGACCGAGCCGCAGAGTCCGTACTTCCACCCGAGAAGCAGCAACAGCAGCAGCACGAGCGCCAGCACCACGCAATAGACCACAAAAGCGAGGGTGGCAATTGTTTTTTAAAGGCCGGCCCAAAGGAGAGAAGGGACTGGCGTTGTTGTTGTCGTGTACTTTAAGAAGATTTTGCATGTCCAGAGATGAAAACAAATCCAGATTCCAAACATGAAATGGTCTTTCTTCTTATTTCCTGTTTTTTCTTTCGGTTGTACTACTAGTTCGCATTTCTCTCAGCGAAAATGAGCATCAGCTCAGGAAGGCGGTGCCGGCTTGCGTTCATGGCGATTGCTACCATGGTTCACGGCACTGAGACGCAGGAAACCGATGGCAGCAGCAGCGGTGGCAGTCTCAAGCAAATGCTGGCGCCGTTCATTGACCTCCAGGGACTCGCTGACGGTGCCAAGGAGATCTTCGCGCTGGCAGAACAAGCCTATGGAAAGAACACCGGCAGCACCACAGCGTTCGACGTTAATGGCACGTTCGTTCCGGTTGACAACACGTATCCGCTCAGCGACGGAGAGATGCAGGCCCTGCTCAAACTTCACGCGCAATGTTGGGCACCAGAGTCCATGGCGCTGCAGACTTGGTGCACAGGAGAAAAGCAGACTACGCTTGGCGAGACAGACGAGGACGACGAAGATGACGATGAAGACGTTCTGTGTCCACTAGGATTCAAAACGAATCCGTGCACGGGTCGCGTTCTGGAGCGTAAGCCCAATGAGCCGGTGGACGCCAATGATTTTGAATTTCTTTGGCCCTGGGAAGGAATTCGATGCAACGCGTACACCGAGCCAACAAGCGTCACCCACATGTAAATGGCATGCTTCCAGTTTCTTGGATCAGATTTAACTGACAGACTGAGGCTCGTGTCTTCCGATCTAGCTATTTACCAGATGAGCGCATGCATTGCCGACTGGAGGATGTAAATCTCAGCGCCATGGCATCTTTGGAGCAACTGTAAGTCACTCACGGTTTAAAACCAAAGTCCGGAACTAATTTTCACCTGTCTTGCGAAGCGATTTGTCAAGTAATGGGCTCACAGGCCCATTCCCATCGTGGTTGAGTGGGATGACGGTGCTGCGCATGGTAAACTTGGCCGATAACCAACTTCGGGGATCCATACCTGCCTCTTTTGCAGACAACGAATTCCTGGAAGTCGTGTACGTTTGCCGTCTCTTCTTTCACTCTCATTATCAATTCTTCATTTTTGCTGAACTTGAAACCTCAGAAACTTGACCAACAATCAGCTCTCAGCACCGACACTTGGATTTGTTCGAATCCTGACTCGCCTACAACTTCTGTACGATCGCTTTGCCCTTTTCCGGGTGAAGAACGTCGTACTAACAGATTTGACTCGCATACGCTGTACTACATGCAGAGACCTCTCGCTCAATGAGTTCGCGCTTGAGCTACCAGCTGGAATTTTTGCACCAGAAAATCTGCGCGTTCTTGATCTCAGTCACAATCAGTTCAAAGGCCGCCTGCCGTCGTTGCCACAGCTCAAGTTCCTCCAGTCCATGTGCGTACACCCGATCACTTGTCAATGAGCCAGGCGATAAATCAACATCATATTGCTTCTTGATAGCGATCTCTCTTCAAATGCCTTGGAGGGAGAATTTCCAACTCAAATGACTGTATGGGGAAAAGAAGACCCACAAGATCCGGAAGAAGAGTCCATCTTGGAATACTTGTAAGCTGCCTGGTTGGTTTTGATGGCACTTCTTTGATATTAACGTCAATCGTGCTACGATAGCGACGTGTCTGACAATCTGCTCACCGGCGAAGTTTCCGACCTGTCGAATCTCACATCGCTTCAGCATTTGTACGTACGTCATTGAACTGAGCTGGTTGTACGATCTCTGACACGAATTCTGTTGACTGTTTCAGCAATGTGAGCAACAATCAACTGCACGGCGCTATCCCGGACCTTCCTTCACATCTGTACGACCACGTCATTTGAGTTTGCCTGAACGGATAGTTATTGGTTTTGACTCTAGCCTTTTTTTGCAGCCAGACACAGGACCCACACCTTTCTTTCGATGGCAACACCTTTTTGTGTTCGGCTTCATGGATATCTTCGTCTTGCGTGTGTGGAGATGGCTATACAGCTTTTTCACTTGGCTCAAGGAGAGACGCCAAAGAACAATCATTCATCTCCAAATGCTTCAAGTGCCCGCGAGGGTCGTATTCAAATGCCACAACAAACCAGCAATGCAAACCGTGTCCACGTGGCAGTATTGCCACCACGGAGCGAGAAGGACGTGGGGCAAGTCATTGCCAACTATGTTCTCCGGGAACATTTGCCAACCGAAGCACTGGAACATGCGAACTCTGCCCCGTTGGAATGTTCAGTGATGGCTATGGAGCTAATGTATGCCATCCATGTCGACTGGGAATGTTTGCAGCGACTTCAGGCTCGACGACTTGCTCGGTGTGCGCCCGTGGAACATTTGCGAACCATTCCGGCTCAGTGACCTGTTTTCCTTGCTCTGCTGGAACTTTTACCAACAAAACAGGAGAGGCTGAGTGCTTGAAATGCCCGGTAGGAACGTTCCAGAGCGCAAGCGGTTCTGCATCCTGCAATCAATGCCCGAAAGGTTCCATTGCACCATTTCCTGGACACCTCAAGTGCGTACCATGCCTCCCTGGAACATACTACAATATACAAGAACAAGCGTGCCGACGTTGTCCACCAAACACGTTCACGACATCAAGAGCTCAGCGCAGTTGCCAAATTTGCCCTTCCAACACGACTGCTGAAGGATACGGGAATAACGGCTGCTCACCCAAGGTTCTCCCTGGCTTTGGCATCGCGGTGGAAGCTGTATCAAGCATTTTCCAATTCAACACGTCAAGTGCAGCGATTAAATCTTGCAAACCAGGCTCTTACAATGACGGCAGTACATTGGCATGTCAATCATGCGAACCAGGCACGTTTACAGCAGAAAATCAGTCTCACGCATGCCTACCGTGCCCACGTGGAAGCTTTAGTCCTGATGCTGGAGCGAGATCGTGCATTCCTGCACCACCGGGAACGTACGTCGATCACGAGGGCGCCTGGCGACCAACACGCTGCCCGCCAAACCAATTTTCCAACACGACGGGATTCGTTGTCTGCCACGAGTGCGTTCCGCCGTCATTCAGTCTGTTGGGTGGAGGCACAATCTGCAAGCTTGCTGGACTTGGCGAGATCTATGAGGTTGTGGCGTGGCCAACGCTGACAATGCATCTTCAGGGCGTCTCAAAGAGCGATCTTGCCAGTGATTCTTCTGCAGTGACTCTGATTCAAGCCTGGCAAGAAACGCTGAGTGGGTATGGATTCACGAACACCACACTGCATTTGCAGGAGATGGCATCAGAGACGCCAGAAGACGATCTGCTGCAGATCACATTTGCTGTAGAGACGATTCCATCGAACGCTCTCAGCACCAAGAACAAGAGCTCAAAAGATTCACTTGTGCAGTCTTTCAAGGAAAAGGCACTGGAGGTACGTCGCTTCGTGGATCGAACTCGAGACGCCGTGGATCAATGGGTCAACAGCTTCGCAGGCTTCAACAGCAGCAGCTCGTCATCTGGAGCAAATATCAGCGACCTGGTCACGAGTTCTGGCTTCATCAAGGCTTTGCTGCAGCAGATGAGCGTTCGCCACGTGCTGAGTAATCTCTCGCCGCAGCTGCTGCGCATTGAGATCGATGAATCCCATCCGATCGAAGCCACTCGCGCTGTTGCTTGCCCCACGGGCACGTTCTTCGTCCTGAACGCCACCTCACAGGACCGCACGTGCGATCTGTGCCCCAATGGGACGTACAGCGACCGCGTGGGTGCCATGACGTGCTTGCCATGCCCTCAGGGCTCCTTCAGTGACGAGCCAGGCCAGACGAGCTGCTCCAAATGCGGCGTGGGCGAAGACGCTCCTTCAGGATCCTCGGTGTGCCACTCGTGCTCGTTTTTCGAATACGCCTGCGCTGGTTTCTGGGAGGATGTCCTCTTGGCCGGCGTGATGGGCCTGGCGATGCTGGCGGTGCTGTGGCAGCGCGTGCGCGAACTCGCGCAAGGCAACCGCAGTGCTCAGGAAAGAAGCGAAGGCGTGGCACTGCTCGCGCGCGTGCGTACGCATGGGCGAGCGTACGCCAGCCTGCCCTTCGCGCCCATGGTACGTAGAACGCGCATAGTTGGACGATTCTTCGCAAACGCACCGGACTGATTGACATTCCGCCTCGTTCTGTACTGCTTCAGGCGCGCGTGTCGGTTGAAGCGGTCGCTGGAAACGCAAGGTGCGGGCGTCGTGACGTCGTCCGAAGCAGAACGGAAGCTTGACATCGTTGGGTAGAGCGCGGCTTCTTCTTCCTTGTCACGATGCTTGCGCTGCGCATCTCGCCCTGTAGTCATCAAGAGAGCGTGTTGAAGAAGGCCATCCCCATGTGGCTTCCGTCATCCTAAATGCGTCGCAATCCAAACGGAAACATGCGAGAAACAGAAATGTCGCCCATCCTGATCATTCCAGCGGAATCCAGTGTTTCTTCAAGCAACACTATATTTCGCAAAAAAAGTGCACTCATGAGGTAGTATTCACATGTAACTTACTTGAATGTTTCATGTGGTAAATTACAAATGAGAAAAATTTCAGTGCTGCTCCATCATACGCGCCAGCGTCGGCATTCACCAGAAGGGACACCATGAGTGGTAACGAGGCGTTTCATGCACCCGAAACAAGCAAGGAATGTGAGTGAAGCCACAAATAGCACAGGCCGATGCTGTGAAGAAAGGAGCTAATTGCTTGTGCCATAATGCCACTGCTGTCGGCCCCAAGGCCGAGGGCGTTCAAGGACCCGCTACCGGAAGTAATTCAAGATGCAGTCGATCGACGAAATGCCATGCCAACGGAGACCATTCTCGAATTGTTTGGTCCTCGAACCTTTAGCTCTTTTCATGAGTTCGAGATCGCTTGGGCAGAATACGAAGTCACGAACTGCGCAAAGTACAGAAAACGCAATTCGGAGACACGAGCTTCGTATAACAGGTAAGCTGGAAAAATGCGGTCATCATGCGCAATGTGGTGACTCGAGCCTGTGTGCAGAATTGCGGAGAAGAAACGAGTGGCAAAGAACCGCCCGCTAGACGCTAAATTCATCGCGACTCTCGTTCCCGACTGCCATGAGTATAAGAAGGTACAAAAAAGGTGTATTCATGGCTGCTGCAGGCATCGACCTCTCTCTTTATAAAGTGTGAGGCATGAATCACGGCAACTAGTACGCGTCTTTCGACGGGCTAGTGGGTCGTGCAAACTGGGAATGAGGTGAGAAGTACTAGATTCTGTGCAGTCGTTGTAATCGAACTCATATTATCTGTGTGTAGGTTGTACTGCACAATCATGAGTGCACCCACCTTCAAGCAGACTCATACGACACAATGGCGTTAATAGAGGAAGTGGGGATGGAGAGTGAAGTGCGTTCAATGGTCCAGACCTATGCTACAGCGCGGAGCATCTGTGATGTCATTGGTATGCGGACCGGAAAGTACAACCCGATTACTCTCTGCCCAATCACGGACTATTTGACATGAAACTGGAGCCACTCGCTCGATTTCTGGTATGGGCTCATCCGTTATACAACCACCTTCCCACAGAACGGTGAATTGATCTAAAATAGGGTCATAATCCTTGATTTCTCGAACAAATCCACGGTAAGGATCTTCAGGTTCACATTTGTTCAATCGGCGGGCGAATATCTTGATCCTTCTATCAGCTCTCCTGGCTGCCTTCCGTCTTTCGGCTCTCCGTGGTCCAACATTCGCGTGGCAACCGATCATCGTATTCCCAGAGTTATCGCTCGATCTGCGACTCGAGGTCATGATAATGGTTTCGCCGTCCGTAGTCGAGGTGCCATCGGTCGTGTCATTGCTCTTGGATTTGGGTGGAGAACCGGAAGGTGAGGGCGCAATTGTGGACTTGGTACCTCCGCGCACGAGTCTGCGAAATGAAGGGCGTGCCGTTGTAGGGTTACTGATCACCGGATCTGCTGTAGACATGGCATTCCAGCGCACGATGTAGTCGTCATCGGAAATCTCAGAAGACCCATTCTTGGACGAGCAAGATAGAAGCGTATCTCCTGATGATCCAATGTGACACCCGCACGTCGAAATTTCAGGCTGAGATCGATGGCAAGCCTCCCCTGCACTCATCTGACCGAAACAGTTCATGAGCGCCGAATAAGAGCTTTCATTCATGCGATCATCAAAACACAACTCTGCGTCTCCTTCCCCCCGCAAAAACGAAATGAAAGCCACCGTTGCCAGCGTTGTTCTCTTTGTTTTGCCCGGTCCCAACTGTAGCGTCCCATAGAACGCGTAGCGGGTCGAACGGAATGTTTTATTGATCAACATACATAATAAACAAGCATTTGACTGCCGCTGCGCTAAATGCACAACCAGGAAGACCACCCTACATACAGAGCTTTGTATATGACCTTTGTATGAAGAAGAGCTTACATGTGGGAGATCGTACTCGAATTCGCTGAAGTCTGCAGTCGAATGTTGCTCAGATGCGCTCTACTCAGTCTGGATAGGTGGCCGATAGCGAAAGCATGGAAGTCTCGATGACGGAGCTCTTGAGCGCGCGACCAAATATATTTCACCGTCAGCCTTCTCGGGCATCTCGAGGTCCATGAGCTCGCCCTGGTCGGCGTCCATGCTGCAGCGGATGGCATAGTCACGGCCCATGGCGGAGATGGTTGAGCAGTTCTTGCGCTCGAGGAGTGACTGGGCCTGGTTGATGGGGGTTTTCCGTATATATAGATCCACATTTATGGCGGAGTACTGGGTTGGTCATTGTGTACCGCTGCATGTGTGCCGCTGCGGTGCCATTGGCCCGCTCATGTTGAACGACACCATTGACTGGCGGAAGTTGGAGGATGCGATGTAGTCGGCGTACTGTGGCGGATGGTTGTTTGCTCGCTCATGCGGTCCATGAACCGCTGTTGTCGTCCTCGCCGCTAGAGCTGGCCACGACGTGCGTAGACCCATTATTATAGCGACTGCGCGCCGACCTCGATGAGGTACTGCGTCTTCTTGATTATAGCGAGTTGGTGCCGGTGTACGAGGCCACGACGATCGGAATAGCAGCACTTTACCACACACTGCGACCACTGCTGGATCATTTCGATGGACGCGGGCATCGAGGTCGAGAGCAAGTCGATGGGTGGTCGTTCTTGAAGCCCCGTATGCATGCTGGTCTCGAAGCCAGAGGACGACTCCATCTTGGGGTGGCTGCTGACCTTGCATGAGCTGCCGACGCCGTGGCTCAGGCCGCAGCTGGTTCGAGATCGCCATGCAAGAATAAAGAGCTGATAGACACCTCAAATCCATATCGGATGTTGTTTATTGTTATAGCATTTAACGAAAAAGTTATGAAATGGCACTGGATTCTATCAACTGGTGTTGCGGGAAGGTGTCAAAGTGTTGCTGGACGTCTGAATGTGAACCGCTCAGTGTTGCTGCTTTCTGTGATTCGCTTCGGAGTGATTCTCTTATTTGACTTCTTCCCCAAAGCGCTCATGCCCAGCCACAGTCCCATCGTCATTGATGACTCCGATGATGAGGAAATACAAGCGACTACAGCTCTGGAGGAACAACGCTGCTCAAGAGACCGCGTTTCAGCTCTATCGCCCTATTCTCCGACTTTTTAATCCCCGTGGCATCAGTAGATCTTGTTAGATCTGATGAAGTGAAAACAACATTAATGCGTCCGCAACCAGGCCATCATCGAACAGATACGCTAGTCGACATCGCGGGACGCATAGAACCGTATGAAGATGCGTACGAAGAAAACGAATTCGCTTTAGAGACGTCAAGCCAACCAAGATATGGAAGACCCGCACGCACAAACCTTGTACCTGCTCAATGGCCGTGGGAGGTTGCACGACTGAAAGATCATTTCAATCCATGCCGCCTGACGTTCGACAGAGTTACCGACTTTGGCATGTGCGATTGCATCTCATCGTGCCGCCGGCACACGTGTCAAAACGGAAGGTTGGGATTGTTCTGCTCAAGAAGGTGCTGTCCGTTCGAGGGCAACTGTGGAAACGGTTTGATTGAGTCTGTCAGCATTGCTCTAGCTCGTTGTGTTGGAACGAGCGAGCTCACTGTTGTTGCGACGAAGGACATCGAGATGGACGTGATTATTGGCGAGTATTTAGGCGAGCTGAAGACTGAGACAACAAAGGTAACTCCCGACCGATCAATGCCGGATATGCCCTCCAATTGATCGAGCGGGCTCAGTATAACCGAGGATCTAGGGTCATCATCGACGCGAGACGATTTGGCGGTATGATAAGGTTTTAATTCATTCTTGCGCACCTGCAGCCCGCTTCTTTGAGGTTTCCAATGGTGCACGCCACACCGTGGTAGCTGCCACATGTCGAGACGTAGGAGCGGGTGAAGAGATCACCACCGATTATGGCACGAACTTGTGGTTCTTGTGCGAATGCGGAGAGCCAAATTGCTGCCACCTTTACCTGAAGAAAGACAACGAGAAACAGTGATAAAACGCATTACATAAGTACATGTGCATGTGGATGATTTCATTCGTGCCAATTCAATCTTAATGGGTGTCTTCGATCATGATTTTATCTATAACTCTCTGCATGCACTGTGCGAACGAGGCGCTCTGACCTGCTTGTTCAGCACTGAATTCATGGGAGCGAATTAACTCCAAGGCACCACGCATTTCACTATACACGCTAAGATCAAGGGATACTTGGAGCTCATTCACATTATCAATTGCCGTACGCATGTCATTCAGCTTTGAAATGGTAACAGCCATCTTGACAAGCAATTTCTTCATCTCGTACAGTTCGCGCATGCAGGCCATAGACAGTGTTGAAGCCGTGTCCATGAGGAACTGGCGCTGGTCGACAGGACGGACATACTATTCATCTGTCGCCGACACATTGCTTCGCTCAGGCGCAGTAGCTTCCCTGTCAGTAGACTTTTCCAAACTCGGCTTGCTCGGCACGCCTTCCTTCTTTGACATGATTGATCGAAACGCACTTTGACCTTGGCGACAAACACAACGTTCAGTAGTTTTCGAACGCATAGACCGAACATATTGGCTGGGAAGTTTCAATACAAATATTCTCTGTAATTTACGTGCATTAGGTTGCTCCAAGGCATTGTGTTGCCCTACACACCCTTTCCAGTGTTGCTTGAACGCCATTCGTGTTTCTCTGGCCTGAGAGAGTGGGATGACGCGTCCACTTCAACGTCTGGCGCAATGCATGTCGCATCGCAAGGTCACTTCTCCGAGGGGGATGTCACTAATGATTTCCACTTTCGTTAGAGAACGTTAGGTAATGCCCTGTGACAACGCATAAAACATGCATTGTCGCAGGATTTAACCACCCGAGCCCTATTGCTGACGGCCGGCGACGCTGACGACGACTGGACGTTAGGGTTACCGCGGGTACACTTTGGCGCCTGGGGTACGGGGTTACGCTTCCCCGCGTCCTCGCCCGTCCAGCACAAGTGACTGGACTTTATTTCCGTCCGCGCGAGAGGCTCCGATCGCTCATCTCCGGCGCGCGGCAGTCGCGCTACGAGATGTTGGCGCACGGCAAAGCGGGCAGCAGCAGTTGGGGAAACGCCTTCCACGTACGTACGCTCTCCGGTCCTGGCCTGGCTCTGCGAGGCGGCGGCCGCCAAAGAGGGATCTTTCAGCGGGAGAGAGGGAGTGGATGAGAAGCTCACGAAGAAGGCGTGTCTCGTCAATTCCATTTCCGTGTGCAGGCAGCAGATATGGACAGCGTACCGTTGTTTGAGCGCGAGCACCGCAAGGACAGCCAGCTCGTGCAGGGTCTGCAGAACGAGCTGGCTGATGCCAAGCGCTTCATCGAGGCGCAGGCTCGGCGCCAGAATGATTTGGAATACGTGAACGAAGATCTGGAGCGAAGGTGCGATCCTTGTGTCATGGCTGAATACGAGCAATGCTGGCTACAGGTATCTTACTGAGCCTGTTCCCTTGGGTGCCATTGGTGCATAGATTGGAGCAAGAGGCATTGGATCGTATTGCGCTGGATGCGCAGAAGGCCGACGACGAACGGTGCGTTCCAGTTTATTCTTCGAATTCGATGCCGCCGCAGCTGCAGTGGCTTCGATGGCTTTGCTATGGTCATGCCCCAATGCTCATTGATCCATTCCCTCTCTGTAGACGATGGGTCCAGGAGCGCGCGCAGCTTGAGGAGAAGGGTCAGATGTGGGAAAAGCGCTGCGAGGAAGAGAGCCGACGCCGCGCGATCGTGGAAGAGCGCCTGCGTCGCGCCGAGAAGGAGCTGTACCGCATGCACCAGAAGAAGTACGACATCGAGAAGGCCGTGCGTCGCGAGGAGAGCGAGAAGCGCAAGCACGAGGCCGTGATCGTGCGCAGTCTCGAGCGCGACCAGGAGTCCGCTGCACGTCGTGCACAGCCTTCGCACGCGTATTTAAACATTGACCCGACGGCCAATCCCAAGGACTCCAAGCCCGCGACCGTGCGCACGCGGCAAGCGCTGTCGGCGGCCATGGACTTCTTCGGGGTCTGAAGATCGCCGCAGCAGCCGTAGAAAGGATCCGATCGTGCTGAGATCGACAGGAGAGGGAGAGCGAGGCATGCAGAGCACGCTGAGGTCAGCAGCGTGGCCTGCGGCGCTCCCGCGAGAGAGAGAAGGAAGCAGTCGTCTGCTTATGCTGCATGTTCTGTACCATAATCAAATGACATCGTTATGGGTGGGCATATATGTCTGTTATTGGTTGAAATCTTTGGATACGCTACGTGCGATTGGCTGAAAACCTGCCGCTAGGAGGTGGCCAGTCACTCTATAGGCACAATCGCAAAGGGCAGCATGGCGAGTGAAGAGCTGGATGTGGATCGCGAGTTGGCGCAGCTGCTCAAGGAGCAGGAGACGTTCATGCGCCAGCAGAAGAAGCCGGCGGCCAAGGTCACGCGCATGCAGCCGCCTGGCGTGAAGAGCGCAGCTGCAGCGGCCGATCCCAAGGCAGGAGCTTCGGACGAAGCTGAGCCAGAGGAAGACACGGCCGTGCGCATTTTGGGCCAAGTCGTAGAGCGCCATGCAGGCATCCAGAGACCACCGTCCATGCCGATGCGTACGGAGTCCAAGGGCTTTCCTGCTGTGACGCGCCGTGTGCCTGGACAGAGTCTCTTTGGCCGCCGCCAGCGATCGCAGAAGCAGCAGGAAGGCGAAGGTCAGCGAGAGATCGCGGCGCCAATTACGACACTGGGCAAGCAGCGAGGCGAAGGACGCACCACCGGCAGCGGAGACAGCGAAATGGATGAGATCGATGCGACCAACAGAGTGCGACTGCAGGAGATGACGTCGCAGGAGATTCGAGACGCTCAAGAAGAGCTGCTGCGCTCTCTGGATCCGGAGCTGCGTGCGAAATTGATGAACAGGAAGAAGAAGGCGCCGGCACAGGCAATTGAGAAGAAGCCTGCGACTTCAGTGAAGGCTGAGCCTGTGAAGAAGCCTATTGCTCCGCCGCAGCAGCCTCCGATGGATCTGTCCAAGATCAAGACGGAGGAGGAGCTGATGCAGCAAACGCAGCGTCTTCCGGCTGAAGAGCGCGCCAAGGTCGAATGGATGCAGAGCACGCCGCAATCCAAGCCGAAAGAATCGCGCAAGCCCAACAAGCGCAACAACCAACAACAGCAGGAAGAGCCGACGCTAGAGCGATTTGACTTCGATGGTAAGGTACTCACAGAGGAGCAGGCTTCGGCTGCTGCGCATTCCGGTCTGTATCACCACGGAGAAGAGCCGGAAGCACCAGGTTACACCATGCCGGAGCTGCTGCATCTGGCGCGCAGCACTGTGCCCTCGCAACGAGCCATGGCGTTGACGACAATCGCCAAGATCCTACGTAATCGCGACGCCCAGCAAGCGCCTCGCGTTTTGCCTGGCAATCTGCCGCTGGCGCTTCGAATGACTATGGACGACCAGAACTACACGGCTCTGAGTGCCGCTGTGACTGCCCTGCATGCTCTGTTGGTGCCCATGGAGTCGGCGGCCGACAGCGAAGAAGGAGAAACAGCGTTTGAATCCAACTACGGAATGATCGTACCACCTCCGCGTGTGCATTTTCACCCGAGCAACCTGGCCGAGGGCAAGAACAAGGCCCAATCGGTCGAGGTCGTGTACATTGAAACGATGGATGTCACAGAAGACGAAGAGAGCGAGGACAACAGTATCAGTGACGAAGACCTCACGGGCATTGATCCGATCCAGGGGCTCGTGAAAATGGAGATCCATACGCGTATTCGGTACATCATGGACATGGTCCAGCTCCCGGATCAGGACGCCACCGAGAAAATGCTGGACATTCTCATTCAGATCGCGAACCATTCGCCCAAGACAGCGAAGGCCATTGGCACAAATGCGAAGCTCATGAAGTGCATCCAGCAAAAGTACATTGAGAACCAGGACGTGCTGCTCGATGTGGCTGCTGACGATGAAAGCGCTGCCGATCTGAAGCGACAGCAGCGCCTGGCATTGAAGTCGCTGGTGCTTATCCGCAGTTTGTGCCAAGCAGAACGATCCATTGCTGTTGCGCTCATTGCTAACGGCGTGATTCAAAGCACGAAGGGATTTTTGGCGCTAAAGGGTACTGAGCAGTCGTTGAAAATGTTGGTCCGCCTGCAAACGGAGAGCTTGCGGGTTTGGCGCGTGCTCCTGGGCTACGGATTGGACTTCCATTGCTTTGCGTACTTGTTCCCGCTGTTGTGTGGGTTCCGGGGCGTGGATCTGGTGCAGACCAGCATTAGCAAGGAAGACGAAAATGCGTCTAATATCAGCGTGGACGGACGCGCGGCGGCACTCTTTGCTGCGCTGGAGGCCTTTTGCAAGCTGGAATCAGTCCACGAAGCGCAACATTACTTCAACCAGTTCCACTATTTCGTAGCAGAAGCGAAGGAGACGATCACCAAGCGACTGCAAGAAAACCCATCGACATTGGCATCTGGATCAGACGCTCTGAGTCGCATGGTACTTGCTACAGCTTTCAGGTTCCTTACGTCCGTGTGTGCGATCGCAACCAAGCACCACCTGGATGTTAATGTGCTACGCGATGTGCTGAACAGCATTCAATCGGCATCTGTGATTCAACCGATTATTTCAGGATTGACAAGCGGAGCTGAGTCAAGTAAGCAGGAATTGCTTCGCGCAATCCTTTGCTTCCACGAGCAAATGATTACCAGCGGTCTACTCGCAGACAATGCGGATGAAGACGAAGTCCGAGCGACCTTCTTTCGCCAGACGCAGAAGCATTTGCAGGAAGGAATTGCTGGATTGACCAGCAGTTCTACTCTCCAGAGCATTGCGCGAATCACTCAAGCTAGTGATCTTCTGGTGCTGGTTACGGAACGAGTGATCCCTTCGACTGAGCTGGCTGGAGATGATCTTGTCTCCGCCGTCTTCAAGGCAGGATTGAATCTGGTTCAGCAACTCGTGGGTGGCCAGGAGCACTGGGTGCACCAGATTTTTAGCAAAGTGATGTTCCATCCAATGATTCTGCGCCGTATTGGCTTCTTTGCAGACGAATTGACCGCCTTGTCCATGAGCCACGTGCTGATTCCGATTTATCAAGCGCTTTTGAGCAGCACGAAGCTACAGGAAGAGCAATCTGGACGTCTGTATGGTGCTCCGGCATCTGGAACAGCAAAGATCTCGTATCATTTACGACTTCCGCAGTACGAAGACGAGTTCGTGGGATCGAACTTGCCACTGCCTTCCTTCTGGATGTACTGCCCGTTCTCGCGTATGGAGTACACGAGTGCGTCTGAGAGTGAGAAGGCGCAGCCATCCATCGCTCCGATGGCGCCGGCCCAAACCCAGGAGATGCAGCTGATCATCAGCTCGGTTTGCCGCTTTCTGTACCAACTGGAAACTGTCGAGAATGCCGCGTTTACGAGCCGAATGCGGGCTGCGGATCTGCACGATGAAGACAAGTTGTTCCACTTGATGCACGTGTTCTTTTCTGGTAGCGACGTGCTCTTTAACGAGCACGTGGACACAGCATTGAACCTTCTGTTCACCAAGTTTGCCAAGCGTGTGATTTTGAGCGCCAGCCCGACGCTTCTCTACGACGGCATGGTTCGCAACCTTCGCAGCTTCCAGCAACTGGATCCGGTGACCTCCTCAGCATCTTCGGACGAAGCGTCAGAGGCGGCCAAGGCGATGGGCGCTGCGTTTACATCCGAGCAGCAACTGGTCATGAACTTTGTAGAGAAGCTCGTGGCCGAATTCACTTCGTGTTCGTATGGTAACATCCATTTCGCCCGATGCGTGACGCTGTTGGTGACGACGGATTTCCCAGTTGGCATCCGGAAATGGGTCTGGAAGGAGGTGGACGCCTGTAATCTGCTGCATGTGATCCAGCCCATGGACCGAGCCGACGAACTGACTTCACGCGCGACGTTTATTCGCTGCACTCGCGATGCAGTGGTGACAGACGAGCAATGGCTGCGGCTGATGAAGCAGGCTGTCTGCCGCTCGCTGATCACGCCGGAACGAGGTCCATTGGCCTACGCCATCGCGCTCTACCACCTCCAAGCCTACCTGTTTGCCAAGACCACGGGCATGAGCTTTGCGCGTCAACTGATGGCGCAAGATCTGGTGCGTGATGCATCCAAGAGCGTGTGGCAGCATCTGCTGCATCCAATGGACCAGTTGAAGCAGCCGTGCAATGCTCAAGAGGTCGTTAGTGCGCGCGTGGAAGTGATCAAGAGCCACGCAGGCCTCTCACCAGCGCAGCTCACAACCTTTGACGCGCTAGTGGACTTGGCATAGACCAAGCAAGTCTCATGGCCGGATAGACTGGGATAATGGATTGACTATGATTTAAGAATCGCTTGACTGCACTTGCACCGGCACAATGCGCTTGCGTTTCTTGGCTGGTGCAGTGCCAGAAGCCGACGTCTCTGGGCGTTTGCTTGCTGGTGCTGAAGCTGCTTGTTGTTTGACGTATTTGAAGTAGAGCAATGGGCGGATCGTGTTTTCGGACGTGTTGGCCAGGCCGCGATGCCAGACGCGGTAGTCCATGACCACCGGTGTGCCCTCCTGCACCAGATGCGTGATGCTGGGCAGATGCTCGTAGTCCCGGAAGAACGGGCCTCGCTTGCCGTTCTCGTGGAAGTGGGACTTCTGCTTCATCTCCGTGCCGCCTACGGCCTCCGTGAGCGCCACGAGCGGCACAAACACGTTCAGTCGGTCCACTGAGACAGCAGTGCGAGCCATTAGCCATTAGAAAGACCATCGTGTGCAGAGTCTGGCTTACCTGGCTCCTGCTCATGGGGATTACGATGCACTCCATCCAGGTGCCAGTTCTGGTCTGCGTCTCCAGGTCTCGCCAGCACACAGCCCACGTACTCGAGCGCGTACTTGGCTTCCTTCTCGTCCTGATCGCGGAAGATCTCTCGTACAACATCAGCCCAAATGGACGCCATGTCGGTCACCTGCGCCTCGCAATCCAGCAGCGCCTGGTCCTTCTTGGCTGCGGCTGGGCCGAGTGCTGCGCGCTTGAGCTGCATGTCGACGCGCCCGCCCTGACGGACGTAGAAGCCCGGCACGACCTCGGCATTCGCAGGCAGCGCCAGGTCGATACCGGCGTCCGTAGCCTGGCTCAGGAGCTGCTCGTACTGCTGGAGCACGGCCGAGCGCACAGCCTCCACCTGCTCCGAGGGCACGCGGAAGCGGTCGCTGGCCAGCGCCACGAAGCCGTCGGCGTGCACCTGCCTGGCCAGCTCCCTGGCCTCGTCCGCTGCTTGGTGGGTCGCCATGGTCGCGGTCTCAGACTCAGATGGATCTGAATGCCTGGCATTCAGTCAGTCGGTCATTTTCGCATTCACCATGAGCAGCTGGCGTCGATTGCTGGCTGGGAAGCCCGTCTGGGCCGCTGCCGCCGCCTCTGGGTCTGCTGCGCTGCTGGCGACTGGAGCGCGAGCGGAGTCGGATGCCGAGGCACGACGCGACGGCCGCCCGCCGCGGTCCATGATGTACGTGCGCGATCCAGGTAAGATACCAGAATCCATTGGAGGGGACGCGCCGGTCAATTGACTCGTGTGGCTGCAGACGCGTTCGCACACAAGTGGAAGAAGTTCACGACTGACGGCATCGACAAGCTGCTGGTGATCGCCGACTTCGACTACACGCTCACGCCGTTCTTCAAGGAAGGCAATGGTGCGTTTGCATGGGAGGATCTCTCCACTGGGCGCCTCATTGACTCTCTCTGGTTCTGTTCGCAGACGAACGCGCGGACAGTTCGCACGGCATTCTCCTCAAGAGCGATGCACTGGGTCCTGAAGTCAAGGCCGCTGGTCGTAAGACCTTTGCGAAATACTACCCGATCGAGCAGTCGCCCTCTCTGAGCGACGCGGAGAAGCTGCCGTTCATTGTTGAATGGTAACGATTGCAACAGCATCTGCAACTACGTGCAAGGCATATGCATGGATTCACGCGTCTTGCTACCAATAGGTGGACCAAGGAGCACGATATCCTGATCAAGAGCGAGCTCAACAAGAGCGCCATCCTGGCTGCCGTCCAAGCCAGCGACGTCACGTTCCGCCCGGGATTCTACGACATCTTCGACGTGCTGACGGCGCACAACGTGCCCACGCTCATCTTCTCAGCTGGCCTGTACGATGTCATCCACGCCGTGCTGGACAAGGAGTACGCCAAGCGCCCGACCCAGTGCGTGCCCAAGAACGTGCACGTGGTCTCCAACATGATGCGCTTCAATGAGGAAGGCACGGCTGTGGGCTTTGATGGCAAGCTCATCCACAGCCTCAACAAGAACGCTGGCGTGGTGCTGGACACGCCGTTCTGGGCGCAGTGCCAGATGGAGAAGCGCCACAACATCCTGCTGCTGGGCGACTCGATCGGCGACGCGCGCATGGCCAACGGCCTGGACTACGCAGAGGACGAGATCGTGCGCGTGGGCTTCCTGAACCACCCGGTGACGGACGAGAAGCTGCAGCTCTACCTGCAGACCTTCGACGTCGTGCTCACCCACGACAGCAGTCTGCTGCCTGTGGAGCTGCTGCTCCATCAGATCCAGAAGTGACCATGATCTATTAGAACTCTGTACCCATTTGGCGATAACGATGCAAGGTAATTAACTTTATCCTGATACGAATCGTTATCATAACAGCCTGCCAGACCAATTGGCTTGACTGAATCAGCAAGATGACGAGGGGAGAGGAGGCCAAGCGCCAGTGCCTCACGAGGGCGCTGCTGCTGCTGTGCTGCAGTGTGCTGCTCTGTGTGAGCACCGGAGAGCCTGCGGGCAACGACGAGGCGGCTCCGCTGGTGCTGAGCAAGGACCGTCTGTGCAAGCGCGACCTGGACAAGTCCTTCCCGACGCTCAAGCTGGTGCAGGTCACGCCGTCTGCGAATCCCCAGACCGAGATCTCCAGCGACCAGCAGCTGCAGCGGACGAAGAAGCGCTACCCACGCGTGCTCTGTTTCGTGAACACGATCTCGGTGCACCACAAGAGCCGCGCGCAGGCCGTGGCCGACACGTGGGGCCAGCGCTGCGACAAGCTGCTGTTCTTCAGCAACGCCAGCGACACGATCGTGGTCGGCCTGGGCACGTCTGTGGAGCTGCGCTACGAGGTCGTACAGCTGGACGTGCCTGCGGACCACAACCATCTGTGGCAGAAGCACAAGGCCACGCTCAAGTACGTGCACGAGCACTTCCGCCACGACTTCGACTGGTTCTACAAGGCCGACGACGACGCGTACGTGATCATGGAGAACCTGCGCGCGTACCTGCGTCGACCGGAGATCGTGAGTCGCTACAAGCGCGAGCCGATGCAGATGGGCCACCGCTTCAACCTCACGCAGGAGCTCGTGAGCTACTACATCGTGGACGACCGGCTGGAGAACGAGTGGCGCGCCAAGTGGGAGCGCTGGGTGTTCAACTCGGGCGGCCCGGGCTACGTCATGAACAGACTCTACCTGGACAAGCTGGTGTCTGTACTGCCCGACTGGCACTGCTTCTCGGACCGCTTCAGCGTCATGCTGCCGGACGACGCGTCCGTGTCCTTCTGCATGATGTGGCACGACGTCTATCCTTGGGACACGCGCGACTATCGCGGGCGCGAGCGATGGCACGCCGACAAGCCTCGCGGCGTCTACTACACGAACGCAGACAACCCCAACTACTGGTACGTGCAGTATCACCAGATGATTGGCGGTGTGAGACCCGGAGACGACTGCTGCGCGCCCGACAGCGTGGCGTTCCACTACGTGGCGCCGCCGCTCATGTACCATATCGAGCGCACGCTGTATCTGTGCCGCTCGGACGACGACATCGACGATATCCACGCGTTCAACCGCAAGTTCCAGCTCCAGATCAGCCCGCGCGTCATGGTCTGGGAGAGGCTGGTGCACACGAAGGGCTCTCCGTGGTAGAAGGGATCGCGTCAAGAGTAATAGTTTGTATTCGGTGTTGGAGCAACGGATTCCTGTTGCAAATGAGGAGAAAATGGGAGTTTTGCTCAAAGGAAAGATGTTTTAGATGTTTCCAACGACCAGGTTGCTTGCTCTCCAGCGATTTCGTGTCTCACTGAAGATTTGGGTTTGAATTCATGCGAATGTTTCGCAATTAGTCAATATATGACTTTCTAAACAGCAACTTGCCAGTTGATTCAATGCGCGATGGAATATTCCAGTGGTGCGCCAGAAGTGCACGATTGATCGCTATGAGTGGGAGCAATGGTTCAATTGGGTCTGGTTCAAGAGGGTCTCCAACATTAAAGCATTCAAACCGATTTGAGAAACCTGAGCGCCCTCGAGTATATTCTTGAATTCGATGGGGAACGAAATATCAATGAATTTCCGTCGTGGGAGTCTCGTTGATTCGCTACTGAGAATGAGGATTCCGGTAGAACAACGCGATGGCAAATTGACTGTTGTGCTCAGTAGACACGAATCGATGCGGATTGCGTCTATCAACGATCCTGGAACACCAAGCGCTGCGTTTCGCCATGTTAAGATCAATTTGGATGCCGCATTCTGTCGTCAAAGGACTCGTGTCTTCGACTTCATGCAATTTCGCACGACTGAAACTATTGAATGCTTCTATGACGATGGAAGCCGCCCTGGATCACGACGAGATGTAGGACGGTGGAAAGAATACGTTCGTTGCTTACCGTTGCTAGGACCACGCCATCGTTCCATCTCTGCTATGGATCATCCTAAACCGAACGGATACTATGAGGACACCACATTGGACGGCGCGAGTAAGAAGATGAAGACGTTGCCAGTCTGCTGCATGAGTCCAGGCCGAGCGCGTGCCCTTCTCTTGTGGATCACGATCTCTCGGATGTCGTCCACAATACTGGAGTTGAGGCGGTAGTAGCTGTGGCGTATGCCCGTGTTCACATCCACAAAGGACGTGTCGATGACGTCCATGTCCAGGTACACCTTGATCCGCGGCTGTCCAGACTCGAGCGATCCGTAGGAAGGAACGCAGCTCGTGTGCTGAGCGAGATTGAACGAGCGCACCATAGCGCTGGAGAATGGCGGCGAAGGCTCGGTGTCTGGCTGCTGAGACGCTATGGTGTTGGTGCTCTGAGACGAAGGGCCATTGGACGACGCAAAGCTTGTGACGCTGTCCAATCCAGCACCGACATTCACCTGCGCGTAGCTCAGGTCCTTGTTCTCAAACGAGGCGTCGAATGTGCCGCTTTGGATGCAGGAACACTCGCTGGGGATCGGATACGAAGGATCACGGATGTGCTTGCCCATGCTCCGTCCAAGAGAGGGCTCGCGCCCGGAGCTGGAGCAGCGCAGCATATTGGCGTACTCGGAGACCATGAGCGCTCTGTCGTGGGAATCTCCATACAGAGTGATGAGCTCACAGTACTGCTGCAAGTGGTCGAATACGCCGTCAGCAGCGACAAAGTCCGAGAGCTGGTACTCGGGACTGCAGAACGTGACGCTCAATATCTTGGCCTTGAAGCTGCTGCTTTGGGAGTCGTCCTTGGTGCTCTGGAATGGAGCAGATGAGAGCGTATTAGTGACTCGGGATCGGCCATTCAATGGGAAGTTATCATACCTGGAAGATCGGACGGAGGTATTCGCGCTTGAGGCAGTTGAAGAAGCAGCGCGTGCCCATGCTGTGTGTGATGATGTTGACTTTGGTGTATCCAGCGTCCACGATGCTGACCAAGAAGTCTCGCAGGCCTGCGGAGCTGCGTTCATCTCTTGCTGCGCACAGTGAATGGTAAAAGCCTGGGAACGGAGCGCCTCCGCTGGGCCAGGCGAACACGAACGGATGGATGTAGCTGGGATAATCGCCCAACGACATGATCTGCGCCACGCTCGTCAGTGCGTAATCCAGCGAGGTGTCTACGCCATGGATGTACACCAGCGCCTCTTTGCGATGCGCCATCTGCTGCTGGTTGCTGAGCACCGAAGGCTCGAGACTCTCCTTGTAGAACTGGTTCTTGGTGCGTTCTGAAGACTCATGCGCTTCGACGTCGCGATAGAAGACGCGATCCAATGGCGTCCGCAGCAACGGCAGGCATTCCTTGGCACTGGTTGGACGAGTGCGTTGGTCAAGAGAGTCCTTGTGCTGGCCGAAGAAGTGGAAGACACTGGGCAAAAAGCGGAAGAACCGCCCGGCGACAGAGCACTCGACGCTCGCCACGCCCCAGCTCAGCGCCTTAAAGCTCGGGCGTAGATCTGTGGCGCTGGTGCTCTTCTCACCTCGGATGGACGCGTACGCGATGCGCAGCTTCTCGGTCGAGAAGCCGGTGCCATGCTCGCGCGTGGTGTACGGCCCAATGGGGACGCCGTGGTCCCAGAGTCCGCTCAGCGACTCGCCGTGATAGGCCGAGTCCTTCCACATGCCGAAGCCGTGAGGGCGGAGATTCTTGTCCAGACCACCCACGTACTCGATCGTGTAGCGTCTGGGCTTCCAGAACGCGTAGATCTTGTGCTGGAACAGGACGTAGCTCAGCGTGTTGCTGCGAGTGCCACGTCGGACACGGAACCACCACGCAGCGCTGATCCAGCCACGCGCAATCACTGCCGGGTACACGAAGTGGAGAATGACGTAGCTGCTGGCCAGCATCAGCTCCACTGCGATCAGCACTGAGAGCACGATCTTGCGAGCGCTGTCGTGGTCCGAATCCTCATGAGAAGCGATCGCGAAGAGCCCGAAATCGTCTGCGACGGCGTAGAACGTGGCGTGGGCCAGCACTGCGCAGTAGGCCATGAGCAGGAGGATGTGGCCACCTAGCTTTTCGGCCACGTATATGCAGAGATAGAGCGCTGCAGCGATCAGGATGACTCCATTGACAGTGAGCTGCTGCTTGTCTGGGCCCACGGCGCTGCTCACTACCAGCACGAAGAACACGTAGAGCCGTACGAACTGCGTGATGAAGCGCATGACCGCTGTGTGCTGTCCATGGATAGACGCATTGTGAGCCAGTGGTTCATAGAGAGCTAGGCATGGCATACGTGCTGACTCACCCGGCCGTACGTGCCCGTGTACTGCCGCTGCAGCGTGCGTACGATCATGTACTGGAAGGTCCTGAGCCAAGAGTTAGGGTGCTCCATTCAGTGGTCTCACTAATAGCCAGAGCGTACCGGTCGTAGACAAAGTCTCCCGTCGTGAGCATGGGCTCATCCAGCAGCTTCTCGCCCATGGAATCCATGCTTTAGCCCTGGAGTTCTATTGGCGAATGAACCAGCAGATTCAACGAGAGCGAGCATCGTTGAAACCAGCCGACCAGCCAGCTGGCGTGGGGATTGTTGATGAGGCGACGGCGGCAGAGACGCCGCTTTAAAGCTTGAGGCCGTTGACGCTGGAGATTCGGATGGCTACAGTACCGGCCAAAGGGGATGGAGGCGAGAACGAAATTTAAAAGCGCCCTTTCGGTCTCTGGGAATGGGTATATGGCTGACCCAAGAGCGTCAGAAGTCGCGCTTGACGTTGTGAAACGGAAACAGTGGGAGTAACGTTACCATGACGGCATTAAGGCTCACGCGATGGTTCCCCCGTGAGCGTAATGGGTGAGCGACTGCCAACTGCCTCCTGCTACTTCAATGGAGACTCCCACTCTTGGGCTTCTCTGTGGACAAATCGCTCTCCATGGCACCAGAACGACAGGCCATTGCGTCTTTGGCCGTCTGCCTCCCACCTCTCTAGCCAGCACTCAGACATCATGGGTCTCGACCACGGAGCCGACGCCACGGAGGAGCAAGTGCAGATTGTCAAGCAGTACGTGGCCTCGCGCTTCGTCAAGGACACGATCAAGACGCTGCAGCTCGTGAGCGAGGACGTGGAGCTCTACAGCCAGCGAGACGGCACCTTCCGCGGCATCCACGAGATGCGCAAGTACCTGGATGAGACCAAGATCGAGGGCAAGTGGGAAGCGCCGACCATCGAGGACGGCCAGGTGGTCGTGCGCGGCGTGGTGCGCATTTTCTACGTGCCCATCAGCGTCAAGTCGGTCTTCTCGTTCAACGAGCAGGATCTGATCTGCCGCATCCACACGGCCAGAGGCTGAGCCATTGCGCTGCTGTGTATATCGTAATGCGTCAATACATTCTCCATGTCTTCCTCATAAGCTCCTCATAATGACGAAAGGATTCACCAAACACACTAAACAAGGTTCAAAGCAACCCTTAAATTAGGCTAACGTCCGTCTCGAAAAAGCCGATAATTGGCTGATGGAGTGTCTGCGCCACGTTAAACTAGGATGCGGCCGTGCTGGTGGGGTTTTCGTGGGAATCATATGCAGCAGAGCTCTGAGTGCATGGCCAGCGGCTGGTCCGTCTGAGGGGGAAGAACTGACCATGGCCAAGGACAAGAGCGACGCCGGCAACAGCCATCGACAGCTCTACGCGCTCATGCACGCCAACGTGGACGCGGCGCTGCGGCAGCTGCTGTCGTTGGCCGGCGGCGAGGGACTGCCGTCGACCGTTCAGCTGGCGCGCGACGACCTCAAGGAGGTCTGGCCCAAGTTCCGGGACGCCGTGGCTGCGCGGCGGATCGTGGTGGAGGCCAGAGCCCACGCAGCGAAGAAGAAGCGCGAGGAGGAGGAGCTGAAGAAGAGCCAGAAGCTCAAGAAGCCCAAGCCTGTTGCGACTGTTGCTGCCAGTTCGCCTCGGGAGAAGAAGATCAAGAGCAGACCCAGCACGCCCACACTGCCGACAGCCAAGCCCAAGCCGCCTGTTCACGTTCCTGCAGCTGTGGTCGCAGCGCGTGAGGAGCCAAAGCTGGACAAACAGACCGCGGCGCTGCTCGCCAAGCTGCGCAAGGTGCCGATGCTCGAGTCGCTGGAGCCAGGCACTACCAAGTTCCACCGGATCGCTAAGTGGATCAAGTGCGAGGAGAAGCAGAACGATCCGGTGTCGGTGGAGATGGCCCAGCTACTCAAGAGCTTTGCAGCTACGGGCGTGCTCGCAGGGCCTGGTGCTAATGCCAATGCCAACGGACGACGCCGCGGAAGGCGAGAGGCAGAGGAGACGCTGGACGACCGGTTACGGGCCGAGAAGAAGCGCGTGCGATCAGGCAAGACAGCGAAGCGCAAGGCCCCGACCAAGGCGCGACGTGTGCGCGACTCGGACGAGGAGGAGGAGCTGCAGGAGAGCGAGGAAGAGGAATACGCCGATGGATACTCGGATTCAGACGACGAAGCCGAGTTCCTGCCTGTAATAGCAGATGCGACAAAGGTTATTCCAGCAGAGAGCAAGGCAGGACGGGGCCAAATAACGAAGGCAAAGGCAAAGGTGGCGTTACCGAAGGCGGTATCTCCCAAGCCAATGGCACAGGCAGCAGTCACGGGGACGCAAGAAGTGAAGCAGGAGATGTATCTGGTGTACGACAATCCACAGACGACTGCTGCTCCGGTGCCTCCTGCGAATAATGGTAAGCCAAGCACCAGACAATCGACAGCCAAGCAGACGAAGAAGCAGAAAGATCTGGAAGGATCCTCCGCCACGACGGCCATCGTTCTGGAAGACAGCGATGATGAGGACGAGGAAGAGGAGCCGGAAGAGCAACTGCTCGTGCTGGCACCGGCACCTTTAGCTATGGAGATTGTACAGAACACACCGGAGGAAGAGGAGGAGGAAGAGGAAGAGGAGGAAGAAGAGGAGGAGGAGGAAGAAGAGGTGGAGGACGCCGGCGCTAAAGAAGAAACCCAGCAGGTGGAAGAGCCAAAGGACGAGGAGCAAGAGTTCGAGCTGCCAAAGGCAGCAGAAGAAGGCGGATCCTCTACAGACGACGACCAGGACATGTTCGACCTGAACGAAGAAGACGTGTACGTTGTGGAATCGATCCTGGAGATCAAGATCGGCAGGTCGCTGCTCACGAGTTCCAACCGCCGCACGAAAGAGGCCGATCTGTATCTGGTGAAGTGGGAAGGCTACGACGAGCTCACGTGGGAGCCGGAGGACAACATCCCCCAGCGGCTCATCACGTTCTTCCGCGAGCGGCAGAATCTCAAGCACGAATGCAATTTCCAGATCGACCAGTTCCAGGGGCGCAAGGTGGCCAAGAACTCGACGACTGGCCGCGATGAGGTCATTTATTTAATCAAGTGGATCAACCAGCCCCTGGCCATGTGGGAGTCGCGCACGACGCTGCCCGAGAAGACGATCGTGTGGCTCGAGAAGATCAATCGCGCGAATGGCGTGGGCGGGAACGCCAAGAAGAAAGCCAAGCGATGATAAGCCCGAATGAGCGACGGCGTAGGCCACGCAAACAAACGAATCCAATCAACTGTCCCTCATTGTTTAAAAGATAACCAACGTCTTCCGTTCGAGTCCAACGTGGCGATTCCATCCGCAGGCTCCACGTAGCACCAGCCATTCGCTGGTGCCGTGGTCTCTTGTGCTTCGCTGGCTCTGACCTGAAGACTGCTGTGCTCCAACTCTCTCTCTAGACGATACGGTCAAGCTCCGTGGCGTACGACAACGTCTCGCCCACGAGCTTGAGCGACGGGATGTCGGATGCTCCCAGACTCTTCTCGGGCGCCTTGAACCACACGGAGTCGCCGCGCACCGTCCACTCGGGCTTGCGCTCCTGGATGTACGCGCTCAGCTCGGCCGGCGAGTCGAAGATCAGCATCTTCTGCGCGTCGCCGAGCTCCAGACTCTGGTACGCGATCTCAGCGCAGTCGGCGATGTTCTCGCGCACAGTCTGCAGCAATTGCGACAGGAAGAACTTGAAAAACGGGTTAGGCACATGCGATCGCGCCTCCAGAACCTGTCAATGCAGGGATATTGGCATGAGAACACAGCAAATCTCAAGATACAGAGGTGATAGGCACCTTGTGGTAGCTTCCTTCCATCAGATACTGCTCCAGCTTGATGCCAAAAGCGATGTTTGGGTCTTCTCGACTGTTCTCCGGCAGCAACTCCAGCTATTCCAAAGCCATTAGACGGCCATATCGAGCCATTGCGCTAGTTAATGTGCGTACCTCGTTGTGGAATTCGGCCATGCGGTTCTCCACCAGCAGCTGCAGCAAGCGCGTGCCCAGGATCGGGTACTGCAGCGGCGACGGCGCGAGCGCGGCCGCGAAGCTGTTGTAGTAGACCTTGAGCTGGATCACGTGGCGCTCGAACGAGGCCATGTCCTCACTCAGGATGGACAGCATGGTGGCACTCTCCAGCACATGGCGCGCCAGCACGCGCTCCTGCGGGGCGGTCGCGGTCTCGACGCCGCAGGGCGGCAGCGACGGCAGCTGCGTCAGCGCGATCTAATGCGCAGAGCTCAAGACGTGAGTCGCTCAAGAGAGGGGAGGACGGACGGGAGGGACGACACGCACCTTGAGCTTGGTCAGCTGGCTCTTGGCCTCAGCCACGTGGTTGGCGTCGATGGCGGCGCGCAGCACTTCGGCCTCGCGCTCCCAGCTCTGGATCTGCTCCGTCGTCACGCTCATGATCTCTTCTCCCTTTGATGGCGCCGGAGGTTGCGCGAACCCAGGATATGGGGGACGGGCTACCTTCGCGCAACATGCAGCTCCAAGAGACAGATCAGGACCAAATGGGTCGGATTCAAAGGGCGATACAAAGCAATGGAAGATAAATGTATTACAGCGATAGGAACATGCAGCACAAGTGGCTACTGACACACGTTGGCTACAAGTCTTCAAGCGAATCGTCCTCCTCCTGGTCGTCTTCCTGGTCGCCCTCTTGGCCAACGTTCGCGGTGTCAGCTTCTCCAAATAATCCACCGAATTGGTTCACGGTCGTTGTCGTCGTCGATCCGCCAGCAGCCGTACCGCTCTGGACACCACCGCTTTGGAAACCAGTGGAGCCGCCAGCCGCCGTGGCCGTTGCTCCACCACCTACGGCTCCTCCAGCAGCAGCACCAGTAGCTCCTCGAACTCCGCTCGTGCGTGGTCTTCCCGGAGTGGTCGACGCTGGAATTGGTGTGTTTAAGGGCGCTTCCGTAATGCCGACACCACTTCCCTGTCCGCCAATTGTTGTTGCACCACCATCGGCGCCAAGTTGGTTTCCAACTCCACCATTTGACCCAAGCTGGTTTGCTCCTTGAGCACCGGCACCGCCCACAAGTAGGTTGCCTTGAGCTCCGCCAAATGCGTTTCCAGAAGCCCCAGCTCCGAATTGATTGCCGCCGCCAAGCTGTCCACCGAATCCACCTTGAGCGGCTTGAGTGCCATCAAAGCCTTGTCCGCCTTGAGCTCCGCCAAGTTGGCCGAGTCCGCCCTGCATACCGAATTGGGTGTTTTGGTCGCCACCAAATTGACCGCCGAATCCGGCCTGATTGCCACCAGCGCCGCCTCCAAAGCCAGCCTGGTTGCCGCCAAAT
This sequence comes from Elongisporangium anandrum, assembly GCA_023337935.1. Taxonomy (NCBI): domain Eukaryota; phylum Oomycota; class Peronosporomycetes; order Pythiales; family Pythiaceae; genus Elongisporangium; species Elongisporangium anandrum. Next base: position 135,709 of record JAADXR010000027.1, read on the forward strand.
CCTCCACCCAATTGCCCACCGAGACCTCCTTGGGTGCCACCAAGACCGCCGCCTTGTCCAAATTGGCCACCAGGACCACCTTGAGCACCGCCTTGAGCTC